>JAODAL010013506.1:0-91065 GCA_025379985.1 Phyllomedusa bahiana
TTAAAAAAATGTGTTTTCTAAAACTTGATGTAAAAAAGAGTGAAAAAAAAATTTTCTAAAATTGTAAAGGGAGGTCGGGAAGACTTGACAGATGTGGTTTTATTCAGAGGCTGGGGTAGGAGACGGACGAAAACAAAGAACGAGAAAATTTCCTCGCCGTTGAGTAAAATGAGAAAAAGAATGGCAAAAAAAAAGGGCACTGGGGTGGACAGGGGCGTAACACCAGTTTTAAAGTAAAGCTAATTGGTCCGTTTTCTAGGGGGGGGAAACGTCCCCAGGTTTGATGTGTATGGGAAAGGTGGGGTCTTACCTACATTCCCGCTTCGCACTTGCTTCAGCATGACTTTTTTCGTTGCTGCTTCATAAGGCATTTTTTACCGTTTTAATAGATGACGGGGACGCATGGGCTCCACAACCCGCGCAACTCGGCCTGGCAGGGGAAACCCTGGTGTTAATAGTGAAGACGCTAGCTGGGTCTACCGCCCCCATGTAAGTTGGGCCCCGGGCAGTGGCCCTCCGTGTACAGAGGGCTGACGACAGCACTGGCTCTCACGTTAGGGGCAATAGGGAGCTTCAAATTTCTCTAAAAAAATCAGTTTTGAAAAGGGATTTCTGGGGGTTTAAATTTGTGTAAAAAAAGGGCCCCGGGCTGGACAAAATTGCACAATTTGGGCTTAAAAATTTTTGGGTCTGGGTCATTGGGGGTGATATTTGATTCCAGGGGAGTCTGTCCTAATCACTGAAAAAGGGTTTGGGGAAAAAATGAAACCATTGAGTTGTTTGGTGAACACTTCAGAAGCCGGGAGGGCAAATGTCTTTTTAACTAAGGGTGTTTTGGGGATGATTGGAAATTTTTATTACTTATGGGGTGGTAAAAAAAATACTTTAAAAATGAGAGGGGGGTGTAGTTGATGTTAACACTTGAAAAAAAAGCAAAATTTTAATAATGTAAAACAGAAATAAAATTTCCCCTCAAAAAATTCTGTAAAAAAGTGTAGTTACCAAAAAATATAAAAATTAAGTACCGTAAAAATAATAGTGCCCTTTGGGATCTGTGGGTCAAACAGGTTTAGGGGTCATTTGCGGAAAGGACAATATAGTCAGCCCCAGTGAAAAAAAATGGGGGTTTTTGAAAAATCCTTTTTGCGGCCTTTTTAAATTGGGGGGTATGGGGTTTTGGGGCAATGTGTGGCCGGGGCGGGTTATCAATGTCCGTAAATAAATGGGGGGTTAAAAGACTTTTTTCCCCAGCCCTTTTTTTGTGGGTATGCGGGTTTAAAGGGCATGCTGTGGTAAAAGACAGGGATAGTAAAAGGTCTGTGACTTTTTTTTTTGTGGTTTTTTATAACCAAAGTGTGTTGCCTAAGATGTGCATATCCATTGATGTTGTGGATGTTAATTCCGTTTCCGCCCTTTTGGGTGTAAGAAGAAGGTGTTGCTGCTTCCCCTAGACTTTAATGGTCATCGGCGTATCATTATCGACTATCAAAATTTTTTGATAAATTTCGATATGACTATTGACAAGATGACAATAGTCAATAACGTCATCACGGGATGGTTGTGTAGGGCCCGGAGCAGTCACAGCGCAGCATAGGGCAGACAGTGGGTGAATGACCCCAGTGTGGAGGTCCGCAGCGCCCAGACACTGAGGGGCGAAGTGGGCAAATGACAAGGGGTGGAGGTATGGGCGCCACAAACAGCGAGGTAGAGAGTGGCACATTGACACAGTGTGGAGGCACGGGGGCCCCACAGAGCATGAGGTCAGACAGTGGGAAATGAATTTGGAGGGGAAAAAAATTTTTAAGCCAAAAAATGGACAAGAAGAGATGGAGGGGAGCAGCAGCAGCATGAGGTCAGAGAGGGGGCACAAAAGACCAGTGGGAGGGGACGGCAGCAGCCACAGCAAACGCATGAGGTAAGGAAAATGGCACAAAAAACCCTTCGGGGTGGGCAAAAACAGTAGTTTTTCCACAGAGTGGTTTCAATTTAAAAAGAGTGGAGGTCACGGCAAACAGCAGCATGAGGTTTAGAGAGCGGCCAATTTAAACAGTGGGAAATTGACGGAAACAAAAAGCAGCATGAAAGGGCGGAGTGGCACAAAAAAAAGAGTGTTTTAAGTCCCTCATCAGCCCGAGCAGGGAGCATTTTGGGGGCAGAGAGTGGGACAATGGGGCACAGTGTGGGAGTTAAAGGGCATCAACAGCAGCCAAAAATTTGCAGCAGAGGGCAGAGAGTGGGACAAAGGGCATTCTGGAGGTGGCAAAAAAAGTAGTAGGGCCCAAAAGTGGCCCAAAGAAAGAAGTGGAAGGTGACACAGCATTTAGGTCAGAGAGTGGCACAAGGGCACCTTGTGGAGGGAAAGGCAGCCGCCCAGCAGCACAATGAGGTTTAGGCAGTGGAAAAATGAAAATTCTGGAGGGGGCAAAAACATTAGTAGGGCCCCAGAGTGGCACAATGACAGAGAGTTTGGGGTGACGGCAGCACCGCATGAGGTCAAGATTGGCCCAATTTAAAAGTGTGGACGGCACGGCAGCAGCACGCACCCGAAGAGGCAGGCAGTGGTACAATGACATTCTGGAGGTGGCAAAACAGTAATAGGCCACAGAGTGGCACAATGACAGAGGGGTGGAGGTCACGGCAAACAGCAGCCATGAGGTCAGAGAGTGGCACAATGACAGAAGTGGAGTGGCACAAACAGGAATAGGCCACAGACTGGCACAATGACAGAGTGTGTAGGTCACGGCAGCAGCCACAGCAGCAGTATGAGGTCAGACAGTGGCACAATGACATTCTGGAGGTGGCAAAAACAGGAGTAGGCCACAAAGGGGGGCACAATGCACAGTGTGGAGTGACGGCAGGAGCAACAGCATGAGGTCAGAGAGTGGCACAATGACACAGTGTGTAGGTTACGGCATGAGTAACAGCAGCAGCATGAGGTCAGACAGTGGCACAATGACATTCTGGAGGTGGCAAAAACAGGAGTAGGCCACAGAGTGGCACAATGACACAGTGTGGAGGGCACGGCAGCAGCCACAGCAGCAGCATGAGGTCAGGCAGTGGCACAATGACATTCTGGAGGTGGCAAAACAGTAGTAGACCACAGAGTGGCACAATGAAAGAGTGAAGGTGATGGCAGCAACAGCATGAGGTCAGACAGTGGCACAATGACAGGGTGTAGAGGTGACCGTAGCAGCAACAACAGCAGCAGCAGCATGAGGTCAGAGAGTGGCACAATGACACAGTGTGGATGTCACAGCACCAGCAACAGCAGCATCAGCATGAGGTCAGAGAGTGGCACAATGACACAGTGTGGAGGGCACGGCAGCAGCCACAGCAGCAGCATGAGGTCAGGCAGTGGCACAATGACATTCTGGAGGTGGCAAAACAGTAGTAGGCCACAGAGTGGCACAATGAAAGAGAGTGGAGGTCACGGTAGCCGCAGCATGAGGTCAGAGAGCGGCACAATGACACAGTGTGGAGTTTACGGCATCAACAGCAGCAGCAGCATGAGGTCAGAGAGTGGCACAATGACACAGTGTGGAGTTGACGGCATCAACAGCAGCCACAGTAGCAGCATGAGGTCAGATAGTGGCACAATGACATTCTGGAGGTGGCAAAACAGTAGTAGGCCACAGAGTGGCACAATGACAGAGAGTGGAGGTGACAGCAGCAGCAGCATGAGGTCAGAGAGTGGCACAATGACACAGTGTGGAGGGCACGGCAGCAGCCACAGCAGCAGCATGAGGTCAGGCAGTGGCACAATGACATTCTGGAGGTGGCAAAACAGTAGTAGGCCACAGAGTGGCACAATGACAGAGAGTGGAGGTCACGGCAGCAGCAGCATGAGGTCAGAGAGTGGCACAATGACAGAGAGTGGAGGTGGCACAAACAGGAGTAGGCCACAGAGTGGCACAATGACAGAGTGTGTAGGTCACGGCAGCAGCCACAGCAGCAGCATGAGGTCAGACAGTGGCACAATGACATTCTGGAGGTGGCAAAAACAGGAGTAGGCCACAGAGTGGCACAATGACACAGTGTGGAGGTGACGGCAGGAGCAACAGCATGAGGTCAGAGAGTGGCACAATGACACAGTGTGTAGGTTTCTGCATGAGCATCAGCAGCATGAGGTCAGACAGTGGCACAATGACATTCTGGAGGTGGCAAAAAACAGGAGTAGGCCACAGAGTGGCACAATGACACAGTGTGGAGGGCATGGCAGCAGCCACAGCAGCAGCATGAGGTCAGGAAGTGGCACAATGACATTCTGGAGGTGGCAAAACAGTAGTAGGCCACAGAGTGGCACAATGACAGAGAGTGAAGGTGACGGCAGCAACAGCATGAGGTCAGACAGTGGCACAATGACAGGGGGTAGAGGTGACCGTAGCAGCAACAACAGCAGCAGCAGCAGCATGAGGTCAGAGAGTGGCACAATGACACAGTGGGGATGTCACGGCACCAGCAACAGCAGCAGCAGCATGAGATCAGAGAGTGGCACAATGACACAGTGTGGATGTCACGGCACCAGCAACAGCAGCATGAGGTCAGAGAGTGGCTCAATGACAGAGTGTGGAGGTGGGTGGCAATACAAGTCCCTGGTAAAGATGGTGGTAGGCAGATGGAGAAACTGGCAGCAGATGTGTGGCATCAGGCGGGTGGCGGCATCAGAATAGTGGCTGAGGCAGGTAGTTTGAACCCAGACTCATTTTTCATAGTTTGGGTGAGGCGTCATGGCTAATGTAGTCTGACGCCTAAGGCATTGTGTGGAAATCCTGGCTGATCCACGCCTGATTCATCTTGACAAAGGTCAGTCGTTCCACATTTCCCGTGGACAAGCGGGTTCTCCTTGAGGTAACGATGGCCCCCGTCGCACTGAACACCCACTCTGATGCCACACTTCTGGCCAGGCAGGACAGCTTCTCCACTGCAAACTCGGCAAATTGCGGCCACACATCCAGTTTGGCTGCCCAGTAGTCCAGCGGATCTTCTAACTAGGGTGGCAGAGTGCTGTCAAAGTAGGCCACCACCTGTTGGTTCAGGGACTGCTCCAGGTCCTGCTGCTGCTGCTGGCGACTGCCCTACTCACTAGGCGGGTGAAGGAAGCTGCTCATCAGTGACTCCAGACTTAGGTTGCTGCTGATGGAGCTGGTACTGCTCCTACCCCCCCACCTTCCCCCAGCAGCCGCGGCCGTAGAACGTGAGGGCTGAAGAACCCCCAAGTCAGACCTGTCAGAGGGACGATGCCGCCCATTACTACAGAGGATTTCCCTATAGTATTTGAGTTTGTCCTCCCTCTCAGTAGCTGGGAAAAAGGCTACCATTTTGAACCGGTAGCGAGGGTCCGATAGGGTGGAGAGCCAGAAGTCATCCCTCTGCCGGATGGTGACTATTCGGCTGTCACTAGCCAGGCAAATCAACATGCTGCGGGCCATCTGTACAAGTGACTCCGAGGGGGCTTCCTGCCTCCATCTCCACTGTATACTGCCACGGTGCTTGCAGGGCATCTGCCTTGTCTTCCTCATCTCCATCTACCTCCTCCAGCTGCTCCTGCTCCTCCTCTCTTGTCACCTGGGTAGAAAATCCACTCACTTCACCAGACAATGCTTCTGCTGCAATGTACTCATCCTCCTCCTCCTCCTCCATTTCAGTCCCCACCGGACTCATGTGGCCGCGAGATGTAGTCGCCACGTCTCCAGTACCCTGCCCAGACAGATTTTTCAGCATCTGTTCCAGGACATGAAGCAGTGGAATGACGTTATTCATCCCGTAGTCCTGGCGACTGACAAATAACGTCGCCTCCTCAAACGGCCACAGCAAACGGCAGGTGTCATGCATGAGCTGCCACTGGCTGACATCAAAGTTACACAGGGGAGTACTCCTGTCCGCCTGGATCATCAAAAAATCGTTAATGGCCTTTCTCTGTTCATACAGTCGGTCCAACATGTGCAGGCTGGAATTCCAATGGGTGGAAACATCGCATATCAGAGTGTGTTGGGGGGAGGCCGTTCTGCCGCTACAACTCAAGGAGGGTGTTCCTGGCTTTGTAGGAATGGATGAAGTGCATGCACAGTTTCCTGGCCATTTTCAGAATCTTCTGAAGATCGGTGGAAGACTTCAGGAACCTTTTCACAACCAGATTGAACACGTGTGCCATGCAGGGCGAATGGACCATCCCTCCTCGGTGCAGCGCGGACATCATGTTACTCCCATTGTCTGTCACCATGGTTCCGATTTGCAGTTGGCACGGAGAAAGCCACACATCGATTTCTTGCTGCATGACGCGGAGCAGTTCCTCCCCTGTGTGACTTTGTTCGCCGAGGCAAGCCAGGTGTAGAACTGCGTGACACCGCTGTGCCCTACATATGTGGTATGATGGAATAGTACTTTTGGAGGCTGAGATGGTGGTGGTGGTGGTGGTGGAGGAGAGGGAGGAGGAGGAGGTGGACATTGGCGCAGGAGCCGCAGTTTGACAACGTGGAGGAGAAAGCGGCATCTCTTGTCCAAGTTGTTGATGTGCCTGGGCAGGAAGCACATTCACCCAGTGGGCCGTAAAGGACATGTACTGGCCCTGACCGTAGTTACAGCTCCAAACGTCCGCGCTGCCTTTTTGGAAAAGAAATTATGGCTTGGAACTCTCCATCTCGGCTCGGCACAAGCCATTAGTTCTGTGAACGGTGCAGAGTCCACCATTTGGAAAGGGAGGAACTGCAGCACTAACAACTTGGACAGGAGCACGGTCAGCTTCTGCACCTTAGGATGGTTGGACGTATACTGCTGTCTCTTTGCAATCGCCTCGTTGAACGACTGCTGGTGCCATGAGTAGCGAGGAGCAGGAGCATCTGGATCGGGAGATGATGGCAAAGAGAAACAGCTCCCTTCTGCAGAGGTGGTGGAACCTTGACTGGCTGCAATGGCATGCGTGCCACTGGGAGCTGCTGCTGTTGCCCACAGAGTCTACATATACCCATGTTCGGCTCCTCCGGTGTCTTAGCAAAGAACTGCCACACCGCCGAGTATCTGATTTTACCACCAACGCTCCGCACTGAGTGACTACTACCGCCGCTGCCTCGCTGAGCCCCTGTTCCGCTACTTTCTTGGACCTGTCAAGCGGGTTTTCTACCCCGTGGCCGCTTGGCTCCCAACCTCACACTGCTGCTATCCTGCTGACTCACGGCCACACAACCCACTTGCTGGCTGCGCCGCTGCCTGACGCGCAAGCTGACGCCCTCTTCTCCTGCCGATGATGAAGCCCTTGCTTAGCCCGGCTCCCAAGTGCGGTCGGCTACATCATCATCGATTTTTGTTTCATCATCACTGCTGTTCTCATCACCAGTCTTGGTATGCAGAGGCTGACCCCTCACAACATGACCTCCCATGCCACTCTCCACATCTATACTTTGCCGCCTACTGCAAGAAGCAGAGGATATTGGCCCCATTTCTTTGCTGCCAAGTAGCTGCTGACTGCCCTCCTCAAATTGTTCATCCTTGCTATATAGTGGCGCTGAACCCAGACCACATAGTAGATCTCTGGCTGAGGGAACCGGATGGGACAGAGGCAGGTTGAGGACAGGTGAGGGCCGCTGACCAGCTCCCAGGCCATGCCAACTAAGGGTTGTGTCTGACATTCCTACCGACTCTTGGCTGGGGTTGTCAGATGTCATCTGGGAGGAAGTGGATGATTTAGTCAACCAATCAAGAACCAGTGGGTTGCTGAACAACACACGGCCGCTAGATGACAGCGGCAGTTGTGGCCTCACCGAGTGACCCCTGCTGCGACTTCCTCTTGTTGTGCTGCGACCTGGGCCTGCTCCAAGAATGTTTGTGCCACTGCCACTCGCAGGTGAAGAGCCTGCCACCTCTCTGTCTGACATACTGTTTATTCTAAAATATACAGACACTGTTTGATGAAGATATCTGTATATGATAAATACACACCCTGTATTTGACTCCAAATGAACCCACTAACAAACTTGGGTAACCCTTAGGATATAAATTGCGCTCCACAAATGGGCAGGAAAAATTTACTTGTATGTGCCGTTTAAAAACACTGTATTTTACTGAATATAAGGCTTAATTAACCTTTGGATATGAATTATGCTACAGCCAAAATTTCTTCTTCGGCGGTGAAAAAAAATGTTTCTTTTACTAAGTACAACTGCAGAAAAATACTTAGTTAACCCTTGGATGTAAATTGCGCAAAATAAATATTCTGCCAACAATTACCAGCTTTGTAGCATGTTAAAACGGCGTGTATTTTACAGAACACAACAACAGAAAAACTTATAATCAAACTTCGGATATGAATTATGCTACAGGCAAAATTTCCTTTTTGGCAGTGAAAAGGAACGTTTCTTTTAGTGACCACAACAGCAGAACAATGCTTAATTAACTCTTGGATCTAAATTGCGCAAAAAAAATGAGCAACCAAAAATGAAGTGGTATTTGGATTGTAAAAACGCTGTTTCTTTAACTGAATACAAGAGGAACCGGCTTAGATAACCCTTGGATATTCAATGTGCTCAAGAACTGAGCAGATAGCATTAATATGTATATGCAGCTGCATTGGACGCACACTGGACTTCAGTTCCAATACCCCACAAAATCAGAATTAGAACGTAAGAGAAGCAGTCTCTGAGACAAGCTGTGACACCCCCCAAAAATCGCTGTATAAAAGTGAGTTCTTTAGTATGAGATATCATAAGCAGCAGCGGCGGCAGCAGCAGGAGCAGCTTCCCTACACAGTACAGTGAGAAGAGTGTGAGGAGCGAGCATGGCGCCCGGACTTATATAGTGCGGTAACGTCACAGAATCCCGACGGTCTCTGATTGGCTTCATCTCTGCATATGTCACGTAGGCTATGCCTTTCTTCCTCCCAGAGTTCTGTGCCCCATGTAACGCCATGTGCTCGCAGCCATTTTATCAATAAAAAACACGCTTCGTTCCCGCGAATCACCCCAAACCTCGACTTCGTTCAGAATCGAAGTTTTCCTGAAATTTTAAACGAATTTCACTTCGTTAGAATCAATTCGCCCCTCTCTAATTATGATGTAGGCAAAATACAAATCATGTATCATTCTGGGATGTTTTTGGGGGGGTTTTGCTTGGAGTCTGCCAGAGGGTATCATGTAAAATAGGGTCAACAACCACTACGTACGGAATAGGCCTGGCCACCAGTAAAACATGTACATGAAGTACTATTAAGGGAGTTAAAGGTGATAAAAAACAAGATGAGACAATGCCATATACTGTCAGTAAAGCAATATTACATTTAACCTTTAATGTCAAGCTAATTTTAGGCTTTATTGACCAGGCAAACTTTTGTTTGCACCATTTTGAGGTACACATAACATACCAATAAAGTTTTCTTAACTCTTTCCGAGAGTTCTGTTTTTTTTGTAAACTTTTCACTGTGCAGTAAAAGGTCATGATAACTTTATTTAGTCGGTCAGTACGATTACAGCCGAATTTATGTGCTTTTTTTTCATGTATTTTTACTTTTGCACATCAAAACCCTTTTTTTATAATATAAAAGATTTCAAGACCCAAAAAACGTTTTTAGTTGTTTTTTTTTTTTAACCAAACTGTATGTGGGCTTATTTTTGCAGGAAGAATTGTACATTTCATTAGTACCATTTTGGGGTTATGTAATTTTTTGATTGATGTCTATCCCATTTTATGGAAAACAATTTTGGAATTTTTTTTAGCTTTTTACACCATTGACCATGGTAAATAATATCATAATTTTATAGTGTGGGGCATTATGGATGCAGAAATACCAAATATTTAGAGTTTTATTTATTTATTTAATTAATGAATTAAGCAATTTAATTATTTTTTTACCAAAGATGCCATTGGGTGGTTAGACAGTGCACTTTCCCTCTAACACTACCTACATGCTATTTACCATCGAATCTAAGGGGTACAATGGCCAGAATCAAAGGTTTCTCTGGTCTTACCACTAAAGCAGGAGTTCTGCTGTCACTATGCTTTACCCTGCACAAGATACCCATGCTTATTGTGATCCCAGTGTAAAAATCATATGGATTTGAATTGGCCTGCCTTGTGACCAAAGCAAAAGAGTGTTGGTCCTCACAGAAGGATTGCACTCATGCAGTCCCAAACTATGACACTTCCACCACCATGCTTGACTGTAGGTAAGACACACTTGTCTTTGTACTTCTCACCTGGTTGTCATTACACACGCTTGACACCAACTGAACCAAATAAGTTTATCTTATTTTCATCAGGCTAGAGGACATGGTTCCTGCTATTTACTGCTATCAAAATGCACTACAATAAACTGTTGTGCACTGCTACCATATTTCACCACAACTACCTGCTTTGTACTGCTACCAATATACACTGTAGATGTCTGCTTTGTTCACTAGAAAAATCCATAGTAATTGAGTGCTGTCTACCCCTACCAAAATCCTCCATAATTTGCCATCGTACATTACTGTAAAAATCTACTGTGATCCACTGCTGTGTACCAACATCAAAATGCTTACTGCTGTGCACTGCTAGAAAAATGCATTATAACTGCTTTGTGCTCCCAAAACAATTGACCATAATTTCCTGCTGAGTACTAATGTTTATCGATAGAAAAATTCCTTGTAATTTACTGCTTCATACTGCTGCCAAAGTCCACCACAATTAATTGTTCTTCTGAACAATGTCTCGAACGACCCATATTTTTCAGGCTTTCAAGGCCTGAAATGCATGTACAACATGTGCTGACTTCACCTTTAAATAAAGGCCACCTGATTCGCACCTGTTTCTTCACAGAATTATTGACCTCACTAATTGAACTCCACACTATTATTTTGAACACTTCCCCTTTCAAATAATTATTCAATTACACAGACTCAAAAACATGCAGACCATGAATGCGGAGTATGTTGGTTCTCCAAGAATGTGGTAATATCATTTAAAACAAAAACAGTGATTAATCTGGTTAGTCCTATTGGACTTTAAACAATAAATTAAATATAGCTGCGTTTTTTAGAAAAGCGGCATGCAGTGCACCTTGTGTGGCCACACCTGTAGAAAACCTTTGGCACTAGGCCAGTTCTATAAACATTAGGCTAAGTCCACAGCACATATGTCAAAATGCTATCCAAAATCCAACGGCATATTGACTTTGCTGGACCATGACAGGACCGCATTTTTTGGTGCAAATTTGTGCAAAAGCCGCAGTCGGTTTTCAGATTTGCCGTCAGCCACATACATTCAACTCCAAGCGGTATATACAACCGCATATTCCGGCGGATTTTAAACTTGACGGTAAATAAATCTCTGCGATATAGACTACAGCATGGATTATGCATTGCTGTCTATGCAGCACATGGTACTGTCGGATTTTCTGCGGATTCAAAATACTGAAACCACCAAAAATCCGACGGTATTCCTGCACTGTGTAGACATTGCCTTAGGCTATATTCACACGGCTTATTCACGCCATAATTGCGGGATGGATTTCGCCCGCAATTATGGCGTGTGCTCTGGAGCGGGGTGGGGGAGGGGGCAGGCATCTAGCCGGCCCCATATACATTCATTATCCACGGCGCGTATACCGCCGTGATAATTGACATGTCACTTTCTCCCCGCTCGCCGTATTTCGCGAGCAGGGAGAGGAGACGGAATCCATAGTTCTCTGTGAGAACTGTGGATTACCGTAATGACTGGGACGGATTTCACCCGTAATTCGTGCAGTACGGCGCGAAATACGGGCTGAAATCCATCCCAAAATAAGCCGTGTGGACATAGCCTTAGTCATATTAGAAAGTATACTTGAGAATAGTACAGATCGAGTAGTGGGGGCCCTGCAGGAGACACTTCTGAAGCCTATTTGTAGCAATTGTTGCAGCTCACTCATAACATAGTTTAGGCTATGGGCAGTTGAGATTTCAGTTGTGCTGTTCTTAGCTGAGCCTGTTAGAGAGACATTGATGTAGAAAGGGTATTAACAGTACAAGGATACAGAGCTCTGATGGGTTGGAGGTTGTCAGTAAGAAAGATAAACAAACTTCTGTGACAATAAGACACATCAATGTGTGACAATTGCCATCTCAGCCACTGCTACAGCAGAGAGAGGAGGTCAGCAGCCTAGGAAATATTTATTTTTATCAAGCAGGAGATCAGAGCTGCTGTAATTTTGAAAGGAAACAAATTCAGTACAGCAATGTATTTGGTAAGTTGTTATATACCTTTTTATATATGTTTAAAGCTAATCAGTGAGAAGGGAATGCCTTTTAACCCCTTAAGGACCCTGGACGTATGAGTACGTCCCAGGGTCCATAAGGGGCTTTGCAGGGGGATCGCTCCGCGACCCCCACCCTACCCCCGCTCAGCCGGCAGGGCCACTACAGCGCGAGCGGGCAGCTTCGCCCGTCCGCGCTGTTTAACCCTTTAGATGCCGCGGCAAAGATGGCCGCGGTGTCTGAATGAATTAAAATCGGTGACCCGCAACGATCTTGAGGCTGATTTGCACCGCCGCAGCATGGCTGCAGCGATCCGACCCACGGACATGGCAGCAGGGAGCCTTGGGAAGGCTCCTGTCACTTCCATGTCCTGGTTTGCCCCACTTCTGTCCGCAGAGGAAGTGGGGAAACCGCCATCTTGGTACAGTCTAATGCATTGCCTATGCGATGCATTAGACTGTATTGACAATCGCGCCACTTGTGGTCAAGCACAATAGGTGGGCCTCAATGTTTAAAGTAAAAAAAAAAAAGTTTTACAGTACAAAAAAAAGTATTAAAAGTTCAAATCACCCCCTTACCCCATTTTACAAATAAAAACAATAAAATAACAAAAAAGTTACACATATTTGGTATCACCGCGTCCGAAAAAGTCCGATCTATAAAAATATAACATCACTTATCCCGTGTGCTGAACGCCGTTGAAGAAAAAAAATTCCATACGGCAAAATTGCATTTTTGGCCATTTTACGTCACTTAAAAAATGGAATAAGTGATCAAAAAAGTCGCATGCATTCAAACTGCTAGCGATAAAAAGTACACTTCAGCCCGCAAAAAATGTCCCCTCACTGACGTCGGTAGGTGTTAGTACAAAAAAGTTATTGGTCGCACAAACTGGCGCCGCGGCGTAAATTTCAAAAATAGAAAAGTTTGGAATTTTTTTACGGTACCAAAGCATAACAGAAACCCTACATGTTTGGTATTGCCGGATGCATATCAACCTGTAGAATACAGATAACACATTATATTGATGAAGATGAACAATGTAAAAACAAAACCCCCGCAAACATTGCAAAATACATTTTTTTCCCCAATTTCTCCCCACTTGGAAATTTTTTTGCGGTTTTCCAGTATATTCTATAGTATACAATAACCCATTTAGAAAGTACATTCTTGTCCCGCAAAATAAAAGCCCCCCTCATATGTCTAGTAGGTGGGAAAAATTAAAAAGTTATGGGCTCTGGGGGAAGGCGAGGGGGAAAACGAACGTGTCACCAAAAAAAAAAGCCGGGTCCTTAAGGGGTTAAGGATGTAGTGCAATGCAATACTGAGTCAATATGTCACTAAATCTGACAGTAAGAGTTTTAGTGAAAATAAATGTTATCTAAATGTCTATTCCCCACAGGGTTATCTGGGTATTGCATCCCAACATCAATGCTTGTGAAATGGTTAAAAGAAATACATTTATTTTTAACTATATTTAGGTGAACGTGGAACCCTGAAATCGCAATGTTTACTCTATTAGCAACAGAAGAGATTGTTGTTCCAAATATTCAAGAATTTCTCAGGATCATTCTGCTTGAACAGTTAAAACAATGGAGGCAGGATATTCAAGATTTAAGCTGAGTAGTTATTGAGCAGGCACAGATTTGTATATGTTCATAGGAGCAACTTTTGGTTAACATCAGCTTATTATTAATACCTTTCAAATACTAGTTCTCTGATAATTTAAACAGCAATATCTGTATGAAAGGTGTCTTTTTCTTTTTTGCAAACCATGTCAGATAACCACTTAAAGATTAACTTTCAACATGTAGCGACAGGTAATTGAAGATTTTTTTTCAAAATACATTGGTCTTTTAATTTCACCTTGGTCATGAAATAAGAGAGATTTTATCTGATCTTAGTGCACACAGGTTTCTCTGGTTATGTCCCTATCTCCCATTCTCATTAGACAGAGAGCAATTAGTTGACATCACCATAGATGGAGCTTACTCTCAAAGACGACTCATTATCTCCAACAAGATTAGTTTTTTTACAGATAAGCAATTGTTTTCTTTCATCATAGCACTTGTAGCTTTGTTTGTTGAAGATTAAATCTCCTGTTTTTATGTCTTTGTAATGTCTGGGCTAGTTATAGAGGAGCTAAATGTGCTAATCACTGCTATAGACCCACTCACACTTACCCACAGCCTGAGGAGACAGAGTGAGTGAAAAATTGCCTTTGACTCAGCATGGTGAGAAAGCTTTATAAATGACCAGCTTTTTTTTGCTTTTAGTTTTCTTATTTTTCTACCCTTCCTTCCAAGAGGCATAACTTTTTTTTTCAATATAAACATGGGGACTTGTTTTTTGCAGAATAAGTTGCATTTTTAATGATACTATTTGATTCCCCAAATAGCGCCAAAAAATGTGTGTGGCGCAGAATTGAAAAAAAGAACAAATTAGCAATTTTGGGTGATTCCCTTTTATGAGGTTCATCATGTAGCATAATTGACTTACTTTACTATGTTATGACCTGGTTACTTTAATCTGCTCAACCTTTCCTTTGCTCTAGTTTCGATGTATATGTATGTGACATGTATTTTAGGAATTTTCCATGACTGGTTAGCTTACTTGTCTTTATAACTAATCTGTTAGAATAAATGTAACAACTTAATATTATTTTTTAATTGGATTTCTATTGTTTTCACATAAAGGAAAATGATTCACATGTTCACTTTTTTTAAGACATCTTAATTTTTAATCTGCAGTAAATGTTTTCTTCTCTAGAGAACAGCAAACACTTCCACATCTTATTTCATATTAAGTTGACGATGGTTGTTAATAATTCAGAAGCTTGATAGGTCCAGCGACAGCATGAAGATGCTCAGGATGAGACTCCACCGCTCTTTTGCGCCTTGGCTTACAGCCCTGGTTACAGCGTGACCCTATATCATACTGCTTGCACACAACAAGCTTGCACTGAATATAGACGTTGGAAAAACGACTCAAGAAACTAAATGCTTTGAATCCAAATCTGATTGTGCTCCTTGAGGAAGAATCATAGGTATGAAAATCGGGAGTTTTTGAGCACCTAAAATTTAAGAAAGCCATGTTTAGTTCACACATATGCAGGATAGACATTATAAAGTCAATGACAATCTGTTAAAGGGCAATTGAACTTTTTGATAATGTTGCTATGAATTGAACCTAAATTATTTTAGTCTTAAACCCCAGACATTATGTTCATTACTGTTCCCACGTTTGCTGAGCTCCCCAGTAATCAGATATAATCTGTAGGACCACCACAGTGAATGAAACATTATATAGTTCTCATCTAAGTCCATGTAATGCACGGTGCTGGTTCCGGACTGTCATTAAAAGTGTTGAGGCTTTATAGAAGCAAATCAACAGCGCTCCTTTCTTAAACTCCTATTCTCCATGTTGCATCCCATTAAATGCTGCCACTGGACATCCAGGATTATAAATCAAAGGGGTTTTGCCACGATCTAATGTTGACGTGGGATCCTCCAAAATGGGTATTAAAACACTTTTCAAAATATTTGTGATTACAAAATGTGAAGCCTCTGAGAGCTACAGCCTGACTTACATACCCTTCCTGAGAGTTTACATTAGACACGACCAGCACACTGACTGGAGCTGATCTGGTCGAGCTTGCCTTGTCTGCACTTCTTATTTGATGACAGGTAAAATGATGGTGCTGGCAAGGGACTGTGGAGAAAGATCTTGTCTTTTGTATCGAGAATTTACTAGTTGTAATGTGATTATTTGAGTAAGCATTGCACAACCCTCCCTGCTTCCTCGTTACTGCTCAGCCCTCCCTTCCTCTCCCCTGTGAGGCTGCAGTGCTTTGTTTATAGTCTGTCCTGAGCAAAGAGCTAAGAAACTCCCTTTGTGGCAAAACCCCTTTAATCTTTTTTCAGCACAAATATTCTCACCATATCCTCACACAGAGGTTCACAGATCTTGTAATCATTGGGGGGCCATACAACATAATTGGGAGGTCATTCGGGAAAGAGAAAAAGAAAACTATTTGAACTTCAACAGTTTCTTAAAAACAAATTGGTCCTTTTTCTGCACATTATTATATTCTTTCTGCACATGTCTATGCTAAAAAGAGAGACTACAGGTCCTGTTGGATAACCCTACAGAAAACAGGTAAGAGATGACAGGAGATGGTAGACCTCTTTTTATAATGGGTCCTTAAAAACCATACAAATGAAATATTCTGATGGCAGTCCTGGCTGAGTCCTTCCAACCGAGAGTTTCTGCTGTGTCTAATAAAAAGTCTTGATTAGAGAATTCCTTTTTCTTAACTCTGAGTTACCTTATACAGTACATTAAAATGCTTTTTCTAAACCCCTAGCCAGTTAATCATTGCCAATCTTTTCACTAGCTACTCATTGCCCAGTTCAAACTATTAGTCAAGCCATAGAAGGCTCTCCATAGCTTCTCCCCTCCATATATCTCAGCCTTAATCTCTAGATGCTTGCCCTCACACAATCTCTGATCCACATAGGACTTAACTGCTTCTCTGCTCTCCTCTTGTCATCTCCTCACACAACCATCTTCAAGTCTTTTCCTATGACTCCCCAATACTCTGGAACTCACTACAACAACACATTTGACTCTCTACCACCTTTACAACTTTCAGAAGTGATCTGACAACCATCTTTAGCCTCCCCCTAAAAAAAATCTGCTGCCCTACCCCCCCACAAACAAGTCTGTTCCTGTTCATCTACCATTCCTCATCCCTTGTAGATTCTAAGTGCTCGCAGGCAGTGGCCTTTGTCGCTCTGTACCAGTTGTTAGTTATTTAGTGTTATTTTTGTACTTTGGTTTTATGTATGCATACTCCTTTTGAATGTACAGTCCCCTGGAATTAATGGTGCTATAAAATAAATAATAACAATAATGGCACATTTAATAAATTCTTTAAAGGGGTGTTCTCCCATGTGTTTCCAGACCCACCCGCTTCAGCTCAACTTCGTGGCTGTGATGGTCCAGGTGATTGTCACATCACCTCCTATATTGCTAGCTGATCCTGTTTCAGTGATGTGAGTGCAAGAGGTTTAAAACCATTGAAAAAAGGGTACGAGCTCTCTTGGGTTTTTAACTTTACATACTGAGTCAAGAAAATCATGGGGAAAAAATGGACAATTTCTTTTAAGCAAAATGTCACAATCGCTCCATCTGTGGCAAGGACACAGACACCTGTGCTCCCATACCCCAGAACAATTGACAACCCACCTTTCTTCCCTTTCATGCCAGGACCCTTGCTCTCGTTCCTGCCAATGTCAGGTTCTGCCTGCTGGATTTGCTTTCTGCCCCATAACGCTGGTTCTTTTAAATTTAAAGGGCCAGCGTGTACCACCAAATTTTCTCATTTTCCCTGGTTCTCCTGGGGGTAAACAGGGCACCTCTCCTTCTGCTGTCTGCCAGTTATTGGTGTTCCTAAACCTTACTTAGCGTCCTGTATCCTGCCTTTGTGATTTCCTGGTTCTGACCTCCTGCTTATGTACCTTGACGCTTCTCTTGCCCCTGCCTACATTATTCCTGTCCCATGAGCCCCCCCTTTCCTTTTGTTCTTCGCTGAAACTTCAGTGTCCACGAGCCCCATCTCGGGGTAGAAATTTGGGGAGGTCTCAAGCAGCGAAGCTAAAAGGAGATTTCACAAAATCCCACCCCAAAAACTAAAAATAACTTACCCATTATGAATGAGATAATATACATTTCCTGACATATTAAAAGGATCAGGAGAAGCCACACACGTATCTACAAACAGGACCAGGGCAGGATCTGTGGTATCCACAGTGGCTTGTATGTACAAATTTTGATTGAGTTCAACATAGTATGGGTACTGGTACACTGGATATATGAAATTTAAAGAGTTGAAAAAAAAGGTTAGCGAATAACCCATTTTTGATTAAAGAATTCTCCAAAATATCGTCGGCAAAATACAAGGAGTTTCATTTTTTTGTAAAATTCATCTCAAGTAAAACTTAATTTCTTTTTGTGACTTGCCACAGGTGCCATGGAGTAAGTAAATAGAGTGTTTACATAGACGATAGTGTCATTGAGAACCTGAAAAGAAGATAAAAAATATAAATATAGATAATTGTAATATTCACTACTAAGGTTCTTTTCATACTGTTTCAATAAGCATTTTTTTGTATTGCCAGGAAAGCTCCAAGGGCCTTATGTATGAAAACTGTCTAACAGTAAAACTTTCTTTGTTGCCCATAGCAACAAATCAGAGGTCAACTTTCATTTCATATAGTACTCGAAAAATAAAAGCTGAGCTCTAATTGGTTGCTTCGGGCAACAAAGAAAGTTTTACTGTTAGACAGTTTTCATACGTAAGGTCCCAAGTGTGTACATTAAACAGATCTATAGGCCCCCAATCATTGGATAAGAGACCAAAACAATGTCACTTCTGCCTCCGTTTGGCTAGTTTGTGTATTTTTTTTCTTCAAGAGAGTAAAAACCCTTTAAAAACATTCAAAGGTTTAAGGGGAACACACAACAGAAACTGAATGGGGACATGCAGAGCACGTGTGAAGGGAAACCTTTTAAAAATGAAAATTTTTAAGGATAGTCTTTCAGCTGAACAGAATGCTGCTACAATGTACAAATAACCCATTGGCACGGTTCCATTTCTCAAAAAGTTTAAAATTTTTTGACTTGTCCGGGGGCGAAACTTAGCCTATCGCATGCCCCTGCTTTTGCCCAGAATTGGGGGGGCCCCGGGTTCAAAAAATTTTCCTTTCTAAGGGGAACGGGTTTTTGTTTTTTTTTCTGCACTCCAGCATCCCATTTGGGCTTTCTTTATAGGAGGTTTTTTTTTCTATTGTTGCAACTTATGCTGTTTTTGGTTTGATTGTCATTTAGGTGGGGGGCCCCATCTTTTTTTGTAAAGGCCCCAAGAATTTTAGTTTTCCCCCTTTCCTTGCATTATCCCCCAGGGCCAATACAATGGATAATTGTAGGGAGGGGATGCAAATTTATCAATGTGCACCCTCCTTTTGTTAGGTATTCTTTTCACTACATCTTTAAATGTTTGGCTACAGCAAGAAAATATCCATTTACTACGCCACCATGGCAGATGTGTCCTCGCCCTACTGCCACTTTTCGCTAAAAAGGTAATACAATGTGTCGCACTGTCCCCCTCTATTAAAGGGCACCCCTTTAACATTCTTTGAAAACGGTCAGTTAAATTGTTTTACTGCCCAATGATGACTGAGGGACTGTTTTCTTATCTGACCTAAATGTAAAATGACCATGATTCGCTTCAAACCCACTGTAAGCCAAAAGTACATTTCGAAACTACTCCCGGGAGACATCATTAAAGTCCACAGAGGAGGAAAACAAAGGTGTCCAACCTCAGTTTTTTGCCCTAGACAGTAACAACAAAATGGGTTTACTCCCTGTACGAAAGTTTGGACACTTTAGAATTTCCCCTTTTTAAACATCTCCTGGGGGCTATACATAACATGCAGACTTTTCTTCCCCTGGTTAGCCAAACCTATGTAATTATGGTGCAGATATATTTTACAATTACATAAATCCTTCTCTGGAAATCACTAGTTAGACCAAACATGATCACCTGCACATAAGAACATAGCTGAATTACAGCATCTACAAGGGAGAGTAATCAAAGTAATTTAATTTATGGATTGCAGTGTCGAGCCTGGTTATTAAATTATCAGTTCAGAAAAATGATTGCTAAGGGTGATCTAATTAACTGTACAAATAAATAGTGACGGCGAGATCTTTCTAGGGATCTTTTTTTTATTTGTGTATTATTTTCCATTTGAGCATAGACTATGGGGATTTTTTTATGTTAGATTGAAAAAAATGGAACCCAGCCCCAAAAAATGTGTAATGGTGATTAAAAAACATTTCAAAAGACTCTGAAGCTTTTAGGAAAAGGTATAAACCTTTTGATCTAGGGATTCATTCTAATTGCCATATTTGGAATCGAGAAGAAAGTTTTTCACTACTTAAAGAGACATAACTGTCAACTGTCTCACTGAGGATTTTGCATTTCTCTGACCAATACAGTAAAATTATAGTTATAATTACAGTTATAGTTTTTCATCCTTATCAACTAAGTTATTAAAAAATGTTTTGGTTTTTTTTCAGAATAAACTGCCTCTTAGTAAATACCTCAGAACCTCAGAGAAAGACAAAAAAAATTGTTGAATTATCTGACTCTATTTTTCCCACCCCTGAAGTGTTGACACTTTTATAAAAGGGATGTGAATTTGAACCCCTCACAAAACTGGGACGGAAAGGGGGGGGGGGGGGGGGGGGGGGCATTTTAAAAAAGATTATTCACAGAGTAAACCCCAATACCTAGATACTGGAAGAGACTCGGGTTTTATGTAGTCTGAAGGCAATATGTTACTGCAAAAAATAAATAATTATAATTATTAAATACAAAATTAGTTGCAAAATAAAAAACAACAGATACCCTCCAATGTAATAAATATTTTCTTTCTTAAAAATTAACATTTTAATAGTTACTCTTTTCTTTTTAGTAAAACTTTTTTCACAACCAACACCTTTCCACATACTGTGATTGTCACCAACATATAACTGGGTATGTTTGTAATGTATGCACATAACTACTGTATCATAGAGGTCCGACCGCCAATACATTCAGTAAAACTTAACTGTTCATAAAAACTTGTCAAGATCCCTATTATCCCCCGACTGTGTCTGTGTCTAGAGATTGCACTCACCCTGAAAAAAGCAAGCCTGAAACACCATCCTGCAAGAATATGTCATGTCATCAATAATACAACTAACCATGATAAGCCCAATTAGCTTTAGTAATGAGAGCAAAATCACTCTAATACACCATTGAATCACCTTAGGGGGGTTTCACACACGCAGTTTTTGGGGCAGTTTTAATGCTCTCCAAATTAAAACCCCTTTAAAAACCCCAAGTTTCTTTTCAGATGTCTAAATTGTTTAAAAAGGGGGTTTTAATAAGTAATCAATTAAATGTGTCTGAATCTTTTGGATTGCAAACACACTAAATTGTTACTCACTTTCCAAAAAGTTTTTAAAAAAGAGAAAAAGCTTCTGTAATAAAGGAAATATATTTGGGGGCGCATTAAACTGCACCAAAACTGCGCTGTGTGAAAGCACCCTTGAGTTCTGACTAGGTAGGAACACAATAAGGATATAATAGGGTATATTACCACTCTGACATCTCCATAACAGGAATCACTATCTCGACTCATTTTTTAAAAAGTGATATAGCCCTATTGCATATATAGTATATTGACTTGTATTTATATAAAGAGTGATCTTTTAGTTTTGTATATTTTGATGGTCTTCATTCTGTGAATCAGCAGTAATTCCTGGTGACCCTTTTTATTTGGAGTGTTCCCACACAAATTAACTCTGTGACGGTATATACCTTACCTACCAGATTTATCAATCAAGGGTACTAGGTAAATAGCTTGATCCGATCCTGCTATGGGTGGCTGTAAATGGAAGGGTCTGTTTAGAAAGATTTTAGTGGGTTTGTGTCCTCCATGCCATAGTGGGTAACAACAAATCACAATCTTACTGTACCAGAGTATTAAAATGCATAATAAGGATAGGCTATATTAATTGTCACCAATCTTGGCAGATAAGGCTAACTCAAGGAGTTATATTAACTAGTTTATACATCGACAATTTAAGACTCCCGAACATCTCTACTCTATAAGGAAGTAAATTATCTCTCTAGTGTCAATTATAAGTATCTACCCTATAAGTCTAGGTGGCTATTTTACATAATTTTCTGAGTAAACATTGTCTATATTACTCCTTACAGCAACTGAATCTGCAAAGAGAATCTTTTAGTGATGTGCTTTAATGGCATTTTAGCCTACTAACCAGAGCCCTTCTAAGTGCTGATGCTAAAATCAGTGTCGTCTACAGATCAGTGTCTCTGATTTGACTGATATTCCAAGTTAGGTTTCAAGTCTCTGTAATGGGTTGGGAATTGGTTTACAGCAGAGTTTTTGAACATTGTGAGCCACACTAAACAAGGAGTGATAGAAAGGGGCGGGACACGGCATTTTGGTGCCCTAGGCAATTAGGCCAATGGCGCCAACACCACACAAAAAAAAAAAAAAAAAACAGCCCTAACCTAACACACACTGCCTGCGTCCCCCAGCTAGGCGGAATGGGAAAAAAAACACAATTCCGACACACAGTCTCCCCCTCTAACTACAGCCTAACCCCCCCTGCACACTTAGGCCTCTCCCACCAAACACCACAGCCTCCCGCTCACAACCTCAACACCACAGCCCCTCCACACTGTAGCTCCCCCTTACAGAAACATCACACATCCCCCCCACTCTGTTGCCTCCCCTCAAACACTACAGCCCCCCCTAACTGTACCTCCCCCTCACACACGCTAACACCCCCCCTCAGTGAAGCTCCCATCACACACCACAGCCCCCCACACAGTAGCCTCCCCTCACACACCACAGCCCCCCCCTCACTGTAGCCTCCCTCACACATCACAGCCCCCCCTCACTGTAGCCTCCCCTCACACACTACAGCCCCCCTCAACGTAGCTCCCCTCACACACTACAGCCCCGCCTCAATGTAGCTCCCCTCAAACACTACAGCCCCCCCCCACACCGTAGCCTCCCCTCACACACTACAGCCCCCCTCAATGTAGCTCCCCTCACAACCTACAGCCCCTTCTCACTGTCGCTCCCCTCACACAATACAGCCCTCCCTCACTGTAGCTCCCCTCACACACTAGAGCCCCCCCTCACTTTAGCCCACCCACACACTACAGCCCCACCTCATTGTAGCCCCCTCACACACTAGAGCCCCCCCCCTCACTTTAGCCCACCCACACACTACAGCCCCACCTCACTGTAGCTCCCCTCACACACTAGAGCCCCCCCCTCACTTTAGCCCCCTCACACACCACAGCCCCCCCTCAGTGTAGTTCCCCTAACAAACCACAGCCCCCCCCCCTCAGTGTAGCCTCCCCTCAAACACCACAGCCAGCCCCACAGTGTAGCTCCCCTAACACACCCCACCCACCCCACCCCCTAATGTAAGCCCCGCCCACATCACACACAACAGCCCCCCCACACTGTAGCCCCCCCTCACACACCACTGCCCCCCCTCACTGTAGCACCCCCTCACACACGGCAGCCCTCTCTCACTGTAGCCCTCCCCTCACACACCACAGCCCCCCTCACTGTCGCCTCCCCTCACACACCACAGCCCCCCTCACTGTCGCCTCCCCTCACACACCACAGCCCCCCCCCACACCGTAGCTTCCCCTCACACACCACAGCCCCCTCACTGTATCCTCCCCTCTCACACTACAGCCCCCCACACTCTAGCCCTACATCCAACTCTCCCGTTTTTTGCGGGGTCCCGCTATTTGGGTCCCCACCGCCGCCCTCCCGTGGGAGTATGGCATTCCACCCCAGCCGCCAGCAGGCCGTGCGGGGTTTTCTTTAATATGGCCGCGGCGACAGAGTAGCGCAGTGCGCTACTCTGGCGCCGCCGGGCCGCTCCTACAGGCGGGTGAAGCGGTCCTCGCGCTGGCGCCCGCTTCACCCCCCCGGAGTCCTCGCTGTGCAGGGGAGGAGGCATGTAGGATCGTTCCTCTCCTCTCCCTCCAACCCCTGTAATGTTTCCGGCGCCGGTGTGTGCGCCGCACATACAGTCAGCGGCGCAGGGAAGTGACGCGCTTCTTATCAGGGGAGTGACCGCACGACTGCTCTCACTTCCCCCTGCGCCGCAGAGGAATCGTCTGGAGCGGCCCGTGTGCAGGAGCCTGGTGAGTAAGGATTTAATTATTTTATTTTTTATTAGCTATATGGGGGGCTCTGCCCTAGCAACAATGGGGCACTACCTGGCAACAGAGGGGACAACTACCTTGCAACAGAGGACATCTACTGCACAAGGGGGAACACCTGGCAACAGAGTGGACCATCTACCTGTCAACATAGGGGGCACTACCGGCAACAGAGGGGGCACTACACTGTGCAACAGAGGGGCATCTCCTGGCACAGAGGGTGCAACAACCTGGCAACAATGGTGGCACACCTGGCAACAGAGGGGGCATCACCTGGCAACAGAGGGCATCTACCTGGCAACAGAGGGGGCAACTCTGGCAACAGAGGGGCATCTACCTGCAACATAGGGGGCACTACCTGCAAACAATGGGGTGCACTGACCTGGCTAACAAAGGGGGGCCACCTAACCTGCTACAGAGGGGCATCTACTGGCTAACAAGGGGGCATCTACTGCCTGTAAGGCAACTACCTGCTTATTGGGGGTAACTACCAGGCTATAAGGGCATCAACCTGGCTGGTTTCTTCCAAAGGCCGAATCAGTGTAGGTGGAGTGGGTGTGGCTTTTTTAAGGCGTGCATACCGAAAAGATGGGCGTGTCCATGCAATTTTTTTAACCACCAGCTGGCCGTCGCAACAGCGCGCCGCTTGGTCTAAAATCCTCCTGCTTTTTCATTTCAAAAGTTGGCAACTATGCTTCTTAAGACGCTCCCCCTCACACACCAACAGCCCCCCCCCTCAGTGTAAAAGCTCCCCTTCACACACCCACACGCCCCCCACATTGTAGCTCCCCCTCACACACCACAGCCGCCCCTCACTGTAGCCTCCCCTCACACACCACAGCACCCCCACACACTGTAGTCCCCTCACACACTACAGCCCCCACACTGTAGCCCCCCTCCCACACTACAGCCCCCCCACACTGTAGCCCCCCCTCACACACCACACCCCACCCACACTGTAGCCTCCCCTCACACACCACAGCCCCCCTCCCTGTAACTCCCCCCTCACATCACACACCACAATCCCCCCTCACTGTTGACTCCCCCTCACACACCACAGCCCCCCCCTCACTGTAGCCTCCCCCCTCACACACCACATACCCCCCGACACTGTAGCCTACCCTCTACACCACTACAGCCCCCCTACCACTGTAGCTCCCCTCACACACCGACACCCCCACACTGTAGCCTCCCCCCTCACACACCACAGCCCCCAACACTGTAGCCTCCCTCACACACTACAGCCCCCCTCACTGTAGCCTCCCCTCACACACCACAGCCCCCCCTCACGTAGCCCCCTCACAACACCACTAAGCCCCCCCCACACTGTAGCTCCCCTCACACACCACAGCCCCCACACTGTAGCTCCCCCTCACACACCACAGCCCCCCACACTGTAGCCTCCCCTCACACACTACAGGCCCCACTCACTGTAGCCTCCCCTCACATACCACAGCCGCCCACACTGTAGCCTCCCCTCACACACCACAGACCCCCCTCACTGTAGCTCCCCTCACTCTCCACAGCCGCCCCACACTGTGGCCTCCCCTCACACACTACAGCCCCCCCACACTGTAGCCTATCTCACACACCACACCCCCCCTCACTGTAGCTCCCCTCACACACCACAGCCCCCCCCACTGTAGCTCCCCCTCACACACCACAGCCCCCCACACTGTAGCCTCCCCTCACACACTACAACCTACAGCGCCCCCTTCACAGTAGCCTCCCCACACACAAACCACAGCCCCCCCTCACTGTAGCCTCCCTCACACAACCACCAGCCCCCCCACCATTGTAGCCTCCCCTCACATACCACAGCCCCCCACACTGTAGCCTCCCCTCACACACCACAGACCCCCCCTCACTGAGCCTCCCTCACACTTCCACACAACCCCCCACACTGTGGCCCTCACCCTAACACACTAAAGCCCCCACACTGTATCCTCCCCACACACACCACAGCCCCCCTTCACTGTAGCCCCCTCACTCACCACAGCCCCCACACTGTAGCTCCCCTCACCACAACCACAGCCCCACAACACTGATCCCTCCACGCACACACCACAGCCCCCACACTGGAGCCTCCCCTCACACACTACAGGCCCCCCCTCACAGTAGCCTCCCCTCACACACCACATCCCACACACCCCCCTCACTGTAGCCTCCCCTCACACACCACAGCCCCCCCTCAGTGTAGCCTCCCCTCACATACCACAGCCGCCCACACTGTAGCCTCCCCTCACACACCACAGACCCCCCTCACTGTAGCTCCCCTCACACTCAGACCCCCCCCACACTGTGGCCTTCCCCTCACACACTAACAGCCCCCACACTGTGGCCTCTCCTCACACACCACAGCTCCCCCTCACTGTAGCTCCCCTCACACCCACAGCCCCCTCACACTAAGCTCCCCTCACACACACAAACCCCCCTCAACTGTAGCCTCACCCACACGCACATCACCACCCCCCACACTGTAACCCCCCCACAACACCACACCCCCCCAGTTTTGCTCCCCTAACACACCAGAGCCCCCCTCACTGTAGCCTCCCCTTACACACCACAGCTCCCCCCTCACTGTAGCTCCCCCTCACACATCACAGCCCCCCAACACTGTAATTCCCCCTTACACACTACAGCCCCCCCTCACTGTAGCCTCCCCTCACACACCACAGCCCCCCCACACTGTAGCCTCCCCTCACACACCACAGCCCCCCCTCAGTGTAGCCTCCCTCACACACCACAGCAAAGCCCCCCCCACTGTAGCCTTCCCCTCACAACACTTACAGCCACCCACACTGTAGCCTCCCCTCACAAACCACAGCCCCCCCAGACTGTAGCTCCCCTCACACACTACAGCCCCCCCCCCCCACACTGTAGCCTCCCCTCCCACACCACAGCCCCCCTCAGTGTAGCTCCCCTAACACACCACGCCCCCCCTCACTGTATCCGTCCCTCACACACTACAGCCCCCTCACACACCACAGCCCCCCCCTCAGTGTAGCCTCTACCCCCCACACTGTAGCCCCCCCCTCACACACCACAGCCCCCCCTCACTGTAGCTCCCCTCACAAACACTCACACGCCCCCCCTCATGTACCTCCCTCACGCACACATACAACAGCCCCCCCCCACACCGTAGCTTCCCCTCACACACCACAGCCCCCTCACTGTAACCTCCGCCTCTCACACTACAGCCCCCCACACTCTAGCCTCCCCTCACACACCACAGCCCCCCCTCAGTGTAGCTCCCCTCACACACCACAGCCCCCCACATTGTTGTCCCCCTCACACACCACAGCCCCCCTCACTGTAGCCTCCCCTCACACACCAGAGCTCCCCCACACACTGTAGTCCCCTCACACACTACAGCCCCCCACCCTGTAGCCCCCCTCCCACACTACAGCCCCCCCACACTGTAGCCCGCCTCCCACACTACAGCCCCCCCACACTGTAGTCCCCTCACACCACACCCCACCCACACTGTAGCCTCCCCTCACACACCACAGCCCCCCTCACTGTAGCCTCCCCCTCACACAGCCACAGCCGCCCCTCCCACTGTATCCCCCCTCACACCACCAAGCCCCCTCACTGTAGAACTCCCCCTGCACACACCACAATCCCCCCCACACTGAAGCTCCCCCTCACACACCCCACACCCCCCCCTACTGTAGCCTCCCCTCACACACCACAGCCCCCCCCCACACTGTAGCCTCCCCTCACACACCACAGGCCCCACTCACTGTAGCCTCCCCTCACATACCACAGCCCCCCTCACTGTAGCCTCACCTCACACACCACAGCCCCCCCACAGTGTAGCCTCCCCTCACACACCACAGCCCCCCCTCACTGTAGCTTCCCCTCACACACCACAGCCCCCCTCACTGTAGCCTCCCCTCACCACCCACTCCCCCCCCTCACTGTAGCTTCCCCCATCAAACTCCCACAAGCCCCCCCTCACTGTTGCCCCCCCCCACACACACAGCCCCCCCCTCACTGTAGCCTCCGCCTCACACACACAGCCCCCACACACTGTAGCTCCCCCTCACAGACTCCAACAGCCCCCTCCCCCACTCCACTGTATCCTCCCCCCTCACACACCACATGACCCCCTCACTGTAGCTCCCCTCACACTCCACAGCCCCCCCACACTGTATCTCCCCTCACACACCACAGCCCCCCCACACTGTGGCCTCTCCTCACACACCACAGCCCCCCCTCAGTGTAGCTCCCCTCACACACCACAGCCCCCTCACCTGTACTCCCTCACACACAACAGCCCCCCCTCACTGTAACCCCCCCACACACCACAGCCCCCCCCCTCAGTGTAGCTCCCCTAACACACCAAAGCCCACCCCCCCACACTGTAGCCTCCCTCACACACCACAGCCCCCTCACTGTAGCCTCCCCTCACACACCACAGCCCCCCCCCCTCACTGTAGCCTCCCCTCACACACCACAGCCCCCCCAACACTGTAATTCCCCCTTACACACTACAGCCCCCCCCCCTCACTGTAGCCTCCCCTCAAACACCACAGCCCCCCTTAATGTAGCTCCCCTCACACACCTAATCCCCCCACACTGTATAGTCCCCTCACACACCACAGCCCCCCCTCAGTGTAGCCTCCCCTCACACACCAAAGCCCACCCCCCCCACACTGTAGCCTCCCCTCACACACCACAGCCACCCACACTGTAGCCTCCCCTCACAAACCACAGCCCCCCCAGACTGTAGCTCCCTCTCACACACCACAGCCCCCCCCACACACTACAGCCCCCCCACACTGTAGCCTCCCCTCCCACACAACAGCACCCCTCATTGTTGCTCCCCTTACACACCACTGCCCCCCCTATCTTTATCCCCCCCTCACACACTACAGCGCCCCCCCTCACTGCAGTCCCCTCACACACCACAGCTGCCCCACAGTGTAGTCCCCTCACACACCACAGCCCCCCCCCTCAGTGTAGCCTCCCCTCACACACAAGAGCCCCCCCCCCACACTGTAGCCTCCCCTCACACACCACAGCCCCGCCCCACTGTAGCTCGCCTCACACACCACAGCCCCCCTCAGTGTAGCCTCCCCTCACACACTACAGCCCCCCCTCACTGTAGCTCCCCCTCACACACTACAGCCCCCCACACTGTAGCCTCTCCTCACACTACACAGCCCCCCCTCACTGTATCCTCCCCTCACACACTACAGCCCCCCCCCACACTGTAGCCTCCCCTCACACACCACAGCCCCCCTCAGTGTAGCTCCCCTCACACACCACAGCCCCCCCACACTGTAGCCTCCCCTCACACACTACAGCCCCCCACACTGTAGCCTCCCCTTACACACTACAGCCCCCCTCACTGTAGCCTCACCTCACACACCACAGCCCCCCCACACTGTAGCCTCCCCTCACAAACCACAGCCCCCCCAGACTGTAGCTCCCCCTCACACACAACCCCCCCTCACTGTAGCCTCCCCTCACACACCACAGCCCCCAACACTGTAGCTCCCCCTCACATACTACAGCCCCCTCCCCCACTGTAGCCTCCACTCCCACACCACAGCCCCCCTCAGTGTGGCTCCCCTAACACACCACAGCCCCCCCTAGCTGTATCCCCCCCTCACACACTACAGCCCCCTCCCACACTGCAGTCCCCTCACACACCACAGCTGCCCCACACTGTAGTCCCCTCACACACCACAGCCCCCCCTCAGTGTAGCCTCCCCTCACACACAACAGCCCCCCTCACTGTAGCTCCCCTCACACACCACAGACCCCCTCAGTGTAGCCTCCCCTCACACACAACAGCCCCCCCACACTGTAGCCTCCCCTCACACACCACAGCCCCCCTCACTGTATTCTCCCCTCACACACTACAGCCCCCCACACTCTAGCGCCCCCTCACACACCACAGCCCCCCCCTCAGTGTAGCTCCCCTCACACACCACAGCCCCCCCTCACTGTAGCCTCCCCCCCACACACAACAGCCCCCGCCAACACACCACTGTTATGTCCCCCTCACACACTACATCCCCAACTGTAAAGCCATCCCCTCACTACACACAGCCCCCTCAGTGTTACTCCCCATCACACACGTCAGCCCCCCCTCACTGTAGCTCCCCCTCACACACCACAGCCCCCTCACTGTAACTCCCCCTCACACACCACAGCCCCCCCCTCACTGTAGCCTCCCCTCACACACCACAGCCCCCCCTCACTGTAGCTCCCCTCACACACCACAGCCCCCCCACACTGTAGCCTCCCCTCACACACCACAGCCCCCCCACACCACAGCCCCCCCCCACACACCACAGCCCCCCCCTCACTGTAGCTCCCCTCACACACCACAGCCCCCCTCACTGTAGCCTCCCCCCACACACAACAGCCCCCGCCACACACTGTAGTCCCCTCACACACTACAGTCCCCCACACTGAAGCTCCCTCACACACCACACCCCACCCACACTGTAACCTCCCCTCACACACCACAGCCCCCTCACTGTAACTCCCCCTCACACACCACAGCCCCCCCTCACTGTAGCTCCCCCTCACGCACCACCGCCCCCTCACTGTAACTCCCCCTCACACACCACAGCCCCCCCTCACGTAAGCTCCCCTCCCACAACTACCAAAACAGCCCCCCCTCACTGTATCCTCCCCTCACATCACCACAGTCCCCCCACACTGTAGCTTCCCCTCACACACCACAGCTCCCCCCAGACTTGTACCTCCCCTCCACACACCACAGATCCCCCTCCACTGTAGCCTCCCTCACACACCCCAGAGCCGCGCCACTCTCTGTAGCATCCCCTCACACACCACAGCCCCTACCCACACGTGCCTCACCCCACACACCACAGACCCCCCCTCACTATAGCTCCCCTCACACACCACAGCCCCCCTCACTTAAGCCTCCCCTCACACACCACAGACCCCCCTCAGTGAAGCTTTCCTTACACAATACAGCCCCCCTCACTGTAGCTTCACCTCACACACTACAGCCCCCCTTAGTGTAGCCTCCCCTCACACACCACAGCCCCCTCACTGTAGCCTCCCCTCACACACCACAGCCCCCCAACTGTAACCTCCCCTCACACATCACCACACCCCTGCCTGTACTGTAAGTCCCCTCACACACCCCACAGCCCCCCCTCACTGTAGCCTCCCTCACACACCACAGCCCCCCACACTGCAGTCCCCTCACACACTACAGCCCCCCACACTGCAGTCCCCTCACACACCACAGCCTCCCTCACTGTAGCCTCCCCTCACACACCACAGCCTCCCTCACTTAAGCCTCCCCTCACACACCACAGCCTCCCTCACTGTAGCTCCCCTGACACAACACAGCCCACCCACACTGTAGCCTCCCCTCACACACCACAGCCCCCCAACACTGTAGCCTCCCCTCACACACACCACAGCCCTCACACTGTAGCCTCCCCCTCACACACCACATCCCCCCCACACTGTAGCCTCCCCCTCACACACTACGCCCCCCCTCAGTTAGCTCTCCCCTCACACACCACAGCCCCCCCCCACACGGTAGCTCCCCTCACACACCACAGCCTCCCCTCACACACTACAGCCCCCCCTCAGTGTAGCACCCGCACACACACAAGCCCCCCCCCCACATCAGTAGCTCCCCTCTACAACCAAAGTCCACAAGCCGTCCCCTCACTGAACCTCCCACACACACTACATGCCCCCCGTCACTGTAGCTCCCCTCACACCACATCCCCCCCTCACTGTAGCCTCCCCTCACACACCACAGCCCCCCCTCACTGTAGCCTCCCCTCACACACCACAGCCCCCCTTCACTGTAGCCTCCCCTCACACACTACAGCCTCCCCTCACTGTAGCCTCCCCTCACATACTACAGCCCCCCACACTGTAGCCTCCCCTCACACACCACAGCCCCCCAGACTGTAGCTCCCCCTCACACACCACAGACCCCCCTCACTGTAGCCTCCCCTCACACACTACAGCCCCCCCTCACTGTAGCCTCCCCTCACACACTACAGCCCCCCCACACTGTAGCTCCCCTCACACAACACAGCCTCCCCTCACACACTACAGCCCCCCACACTGTAGCTCCTCTCACATACCACAGCCTCCCCTCACTGTAGCCTCCCCTCACACACCACAGCCTCCCCTCACTGTAGCCTCCCCTCACACACTACAGCCTCCCCTCACTGTAACCCCCCCACACACAACAGCCCCCCCCCTCAGTGTAGCTCCCCTCACACACCACAGCCCCCCCCACACTGTAGCTCCCCCTCACACACCACAGCCCCCCCTCACTGTAGCCCCCCTCACACACCACAGCCCCCCCTCACTGTAGCCTCCCCTCACACACTACAGCCCCCCTCACTGTAGCCTCCCCTCACACACCACAGCCCCCCTCACTGTAGCCCTCCCCTCACCACACCACAAGCCCGCCCCTCAGTGGAAGCCTCCCCACACATACCACAGCCCCCCCACACTGTAGCCTCCCCAACACACCACAGACCCCCCTCACTATACCTCCGCTCAACACTCACACCCCCCCACAATTGAAGCCTCCCCCCACCACACCCTACACCCCCCCCACACACCAACAGCCCCCCCTCTGTGTAGCTCCCCTCCCACACTACAGCCCCCCACACTGTAGCCTCCCCTCACAAACCACAGCCCCCCCCCAGACTGTAGCTCCCCCTCACACACCACAGACCCCCCTAACTGTAGCCTCCCCTCACACACTACTCCACCAACAGCCCCCCCCTCACTGTAAAGCCTCCCTCACACACCTCACAGACCCCCCACACTGTACTCGCCCTCACACACACCACTGCCCCCCCACACTGTAGCCTCCCCTCACACACCACACCCCACCTCACTGTAGCCTCCCCTCACACACGACACCCCACCTCACTGTAGCCTCCCCTCACACACCACAGCCCCCCTCACTGTAGCTCCCCTCACACACCACAGCCCCCCCAACACTGTAGCCCCCTCACACACCACAGCCCTCTTCACTGTAGCCTCCCTTCACACACTACAGCCCCCCACTCTCTAGCCTCCCCTCACACACCACAGCCCCCCTCAGTGTAGCTCCCTTCACACACCACAGCCCCCCACACTGTAGCTCCCCCTCACACACCACAGCCCCCCTCACTGTAGCCTCCCCTCACACCACAGCCACCCTCACTGTAGCCTCCCCTCACACACCACAGCCCCCCACACTGTAGCTCCCCCTTACACACTACAGCCCCCCCACACTGTATCCTCCCCTCACACACCACAGCCCCCCACACTGTAGCCTCCCCTCCCACACCACAGCCCCCCTCAGTGTAGCTCCCCTCACACACCACAGCCCCCCACACTGTAGCTCCCCCTCACACACTACAGCCCCCCCCCCACACTGTAGCTCCCCCTCACACACTACAGCCCTCCTCACACACCACTGCCCCCCTTAGTGTAGCCTCCCCTTACACACCACAGCCCCCCCCCACACTGTAGTCCCCTCACACACCACAGCCCCCCCTCATTGAAGCTCCCCTCAAACACTACAGCCCCCCCACACTGTAGCCCCCTTCACACACTACAGCCCCCCTAACACACACACAGCCCCCCAACTGTAGCCTCCCCTCACACACCACAGCCCCCCAACTGTAGCCTCCCCTTACACACCACAGCCCCCCCACACTGTAGCTCCCCCTCACACACCACGCCCCCCCTCACTGAAGTTCCCCAATCACACACCACAGCCCCCAACACTGTAAACCTCCCCTCCACACACCACAGCCCCCCTCAACCTGTAGCTCCCCTTCACACACCACACCCCCCACACTGTATCCTCCCCTCACACACCACAGCCCCACCTCACTGTAGCCCTCCCCTCACACACGACACCCCACCTCACAGTAGCCTCCCCTCACGCACCACGCCCCCCCACTGTAGCCTCCCCTCACACACCAGAGCCCCCCACACTGTAGCCTCCCCTCATACACCACAGCCCCCCACACTGTAGTCTCCCCTCACACACCACAGCATCCCCTCACTGTAGCTCCTCTCACACACTACAGCACCCCCTCACTGTAGCCTCCCCTCACTGTAGCCCCCCTTACACTGTCCCCCCCTACACATACCAGCAGCAGCCACCCCCACACAGGTAGCCTCCCTCCCCCTCACTTACGGGCACACCCTTCCCACACTGTAGCCTCCCCTCACACACCACAGCCCCCCCCACACTGAAGCCTCCCCTCACACACCACAGCCCTCCCCACTGTAGCCTCCCCTCACTCACTACAGCCTCACTACAGCCCCCCACACTGTATCAAACCCTCTACCACATCACACAGCCTCCCTCACTGTAGCCTCGCCTCACACACCACAGCCCCCCCTCACTGTAGCTCCCCCTCACACACCACAGCCGCCCCTCACTGTAGCTCCCCCTCACACACCACAGCCGCCCCTCCCTGTAGCTCCCCCTCACACACTACAGCCTCCCCACACTTTAGCTCCCCTCACACACTACAACCCCTCCCTCCCCCCTCACTGTAGCTCCCTTTAGCTCTTCTCCCCCACTCCACACACAGTAAACCACCACCCCTCTTTCGGTGAGGTGCTCACTGATTACTTTGCAATGCCAGTGCTCTGCTGGGACAGGGGATGAAGCTCCCCGCACGGGTCTCCCAGCATACACTGGACAGATCATGTGACAGGAATACTGTCATAGGGAGCAGACGAGGTAGGAGAGATTGATAGGTAATCCTCTCCTAATATTTGTCTCTCTTTATTCACTGCCATCAATGCATGGCCGCCCCTGTCACCAACACCTCCCCACCCCCACCCCCCGGCGCCGGGAGGAAGGAGGGGTGTGGAAGTAAATCGCTTTGCTCCCTGCTGTATAGAGATACAGCAGGGAGCTGCCATGTATGATGCTGTCTCAGCTCCTGAGCCGGCTCCGTGGCCTGGCGCTCCCCAAGTGCAGGCAGAGGAGCCCCTAGCGACGCCCTCTTTGCCTACCCATCGTTTCCCGCTCCAGTGATAGTCTCTTGTGTCTTTTAATATAAGTGTATTATAAGGACCGTCAGGGGCGCACAAGAAGACACAGACAGAGTGCAGCCATGACGCTGGTCCCAACCACTGTCCCTGCTTTTTGGGGTGCCCAATTCCTTAATTGGACGGCCGCAACCAGAAGACTAGGAGCTACACTAAATAAGTGCAGACACAAGACAAAGACAAACCAAGACAGAACACAATAAAGAGGGATCAGACACAAAATCACAAAGAGAGAGAATAGTCAGTAGAACAGCACGGTCAAATTCCAGAAAGGAGCTCAGAAAAGGAAGGGCTAGCTACAAGCAGAAAACCTCTATAGCAGGCGAGGATGGTTTGTAGAGGGCGTAGGCCAGGAATCAATTAGTAAAGCAGAGAAGTACAACACAGTTCACACTAGTGAAAGCATTATGTCATAAACCACATTTTTCGTCGCAACGACTGTGGTCGGTGACTAGAGCTCATAGCTGAGGGCCTGTCGGGCACTTTCATGACAGTACCCCCCCCCCCCCCTTAGAAGGGGCCACCGGACCCTCAACAGACCCTACAGGTTTAGCAGGCTGCGCTTGATGAAATTTTTTCTTTACAGGCTTGGGAGCATATTTTGCTGGTGGGACTCGAAGAGGGAGTTATTTGGGACTGGGTCGGTGTTTTTTATTGTTTTGTTTTAGTTGGGCATTTTTAAGAGTCTTATGAAACGCAGCCCAGACTGTGCACAGTCGATTAACAGCGGATTCTATTTCAGTTTTACTACCTGTAGCAGTGGAGTACATGAGATGGAAACCATCCTCACAGCAAAAGGGAAACAGCTCGGAAGGGGCAGAACTTTGTGAGCCAGAAGTCGAGAACATTAGATCAGAAGTCAAGGTGGCAATACCCACTCCCGGAGAAAGAGTATTTTCAGGTTCCTTAATATCCTCGTTCTGGGGGAGACAAGTTGAGCTTTGCCCCCGGAGTGACGTCTATGGTGTAAGCATCAGGCCAGTGCAGAGACAGATTATCCGCAACGTCTCCATCAAAGACGTGATTGAAATCAGGATTACATTCTGAAATATTGTGAGTATTAATTACAGAGCACACCAAGGGATGAACAGCCTTTAAATGAGAATCACATGAGTCGCCCCATTTGATCAACTTGTTGGTCCTCCAGTCAAACACAGAATTATGGAGACGGAGCCAGGGCAACCCAAGAATAATATCTGCAGCGAGCTTCTCCATGACAAGAAATGAAAGCTTTTCAGTATGTGAACTCCCAACATTCAAAGTGATATCAGCAGTACAAAATTTTATTCTTCCTCCAATTAGGGAGGTAGAATCTACCCCTGAAACCAAAAAGGAAGAACTCAATGGAACTTGTTCCAAACCCAAGGCTTGGACAACAACCATACTGATGAAACTAGCAGCAGTGCCTGAGTCAACCATGGCTTGACAAGCAAAATTAGAGACCAAGGTTACGGGCAAAAAAAACTTATTACTGGAATTAGGAGGTAACTGTATACCTGAGTTACCTTCCTGGAAATTACTCAGGCGTTTGTCATTTCCTTGGGGTGACTTGGGCCTAGTCGGACAGTCTCTCAGAAAGTGGTCAGGTTTTCCACAATAAAGACACAAGGCATTCTCCAAACGATGTCTTCTCCTGGTGGCAGCAGATGTAAAACCCAACACCACTGGTTCTTCTTCAGAAGACTGTGAAGGAGACGGTAATGAGGGTAGAAGAGGAGAATTTTCCAAGAAGGTAGAAGGAGATTTTATAGAAACGTCTGACTTGAAATGAACAGTCGACCCCCCTTGATTTTCCCTGAGTATCTCCCTTAGTCTTCTGTCAATAGTCATGGCTAGAGTCATAAAGTCATTTAGGGTCTCAGGGGTTGGATAGCTAACCATAGCATCTTTTACCGCATCAGACAGCCCTCGTCTGAAGAACGTTTTAAGAGGTTGGTCAGACCACCCGGTCAACGTACACCATTGGCGGAACTCGGAACAGTTGTCTTCAGCCGAGTGATGGCCCTGCTGAATAGATAACAGATGAGTTTCTGCCCATGCCGCATGGTTGGGATTATCATAGACATGGTCCAAAGCCTTAAAAATCAGTTCAATCGAACTCCACTCCACGGATTCAGGGGGCATAGCTAATGCCCAATCCTGAGGTGGGTCCTGGACGAGAGACACCACAACCGCTACCTTTTCAGCCTCGATGGGAAAATAGTTGAAGCGAAAAAACAGGTGACATGATTCCCTGAAGGTCCGGAACCTGTCAGGATTTCCCTCAAAGCGATCCGGTAGAAACATCTTCGATTTATAACGGATGCCAGGATTCACAAAAACAGGGGCAGGTACAGACACAGACGGGGCGCCAAGCCCGGGTGGTGAGGTCATTATGGCATCCAGACGCTGCAAGATTTGGTTAATAAGCCCCGCCATGCCCTGAAGCGGAGTTGTCAACTCGTCCAGGCGGTCGGTGACCAACAAGTCAGTACTCATGTTAAACCACCGGGGGAGTTGATTAAGGTAACAGCCTGCTATAACGTAAGGACCTGTTAGGGGCGCACAAGAAGACACAGAGTGAGGCCCTGACGCTAGTTCCAACCTCTGTCCCTGCCTTTTGGGGGTGCCCGACTCCTTAATAGGTTGGCCCCAACCAGAAGACTAGAAGCTACACTAAATAAGTGCAGACACAAGACAAACCAAGACAGAACACAATAAAGAGGGGTCAGACTGGCCAGGTCAATACCAGTGGGGCAAAGCAGTACAAAATCACAAAGAGAGAGAATAGTCAGTAGAACAGCAGGGTCAAATACCAGAAAGGAGCTCAGGAACGGAAGGGCTAGCTACAAGCAGAAAACTTCTATAGCAGGTAAGGATGGTTGGCAGAGGAATCTTATATAGGGAACAAGAGAAAACAGAACGAAGGTGATAGGTGAATGGAACACAAGACCAAGTTGGAATACAGGACTGTCAATCAACAAGATCAGCAGGGAACCAGGTTAATTAGTGGAGTGCGGGATGATTCCTGACCAAGGGCATTGGCCAGGAATCAATTAGTAAAGCAGAGAAGTACAACACAGTTCACACTAGTGAAAGCATTATGTCATAAACCACATTTTTCTTCGCAACGGCCGTGGCCGGCGACTAAAGCTCACAGCTGAAGGCCTGTCGGTAGAGATGGGCGAATCGATTCTAATGAAGTGGAATTCGTTTAGAATTTCAGGAAAACTTCGATTCTGAACGAAGTCGAAGTTTGGGGTGATTCGCGGGAAGGAATCGTGTTTTTAATTGATAAAATGGTTGCGAGCACATGGCGTTACATGGTGCAAAGAAGTCTGGGAGGAAGAAAGGAGTAACCTAAATGATATGTGCAGAGATGAAGACAATTAGAGACCGGCGGGATTCTGTGACGTCACCGCACTATATAAGTCCGGAGGCGACGCTGGCAGCTCACACTCCTCTCACTGTGCTGTGAAGCTGATGCTGCTGATGAGATCTCACACTAAAGAACTAACTTTTATACAGCGATTTTTGGGGGGGTGTCACAGCTTGTCTCAGAGACTGCTTCTCTTACGTTCTAATTTTGATTTTGTGGGGTATTGGAATTGAAGTCCAGTGTGCGTCCAATTCAGCTACATATACATTTTAATGCTATCTGCTCAGTTCTTGAGCACATTGAATATCCAAGGGTTATCTAAGCCTGTTGCTGTTGTATTCAGTTAAAGAAACAGCGTTTTTACAATCCAAATACCACTTAATTTTTGGCTGCTCATTTATTTTGCACAATTTAGATCCAGGGGTTAATTAAGCGTTTTTCTGCTGTTGTGGTCACTAAAAAGAAACAGTGTTTTTCAACGCCAAAGAAGAAATTTTGCCTGTAGCATAATTCATATCCGAAAGTTAATTAAGCGTTTTTCTGTTGTTGTGACCAGTAAAATACACGTCGTTGTAACATGCTACATAGCTGGTAATTTTTGGCACCTCATTTCATTTGCGCAATTTAGATCCAAGGGTTAACTAAGTATTTTTCTGCAGTTGTAGTCAGTAAAAGAAACTTTGTTTTTCAACGCCAAAGAAGAAATTTTGTCTGTAGCATAATTCATATCCGAAGGTTAATTAAGCGTTTTTCTGCTGTTGTGCTCCTTAAAATACACGTCGTTTTAACACGCTACAAAGCTGGTAATTTTTGGCAGCTCATTTCTTTTGCGCAATTTACATCCAAGGGTTAATTAAGTGTTTTTATGCTGTTGTGGTCAGTAAAAGAAACAGTGTTTTTCAACGCCAAAGAAGAAATTTTGAATGTAGCATAATTCATATCCGAAGGTTAATTAAGCCTGTTTTTGCATTTATATTCAGTAAAATACACAGTGTTTTTAAATGGCACAAAGTAAATTTTTCCTGGCCCTTTGTGGAGCGCAATTTATATCCAAGAGTTACCCATGCTTCTTAGGGGCTTCATTTGGAGTCAAATACAGGGTGTGTATTTATCATATACAGATATCTTCATCAAACAGTGTCTGTACATTTTACAACAAACAGTATGTCAGACAGAGAGGTGGCAGGCTCTTCACCTGCGAGTGGCAGTGGCACAAACATTCCTGGAGCAGGCCCAGGTCGCTCAGCAAGCAGGGGACGTCGCAGCAGGGGTCACTCGGTGAGGCCACAACTGCCGCTGTCATCTAGCGGCCGTGTGTTGTTCAGCAAACCAATGGTTCTTGATTGGTTGACTAGGTCATACACTTCCTCCCAGATGACATCTGACAACCCCAGCCAAGAGTCGGTGGGAACGTCAGACACAACCCTTAGTTGGCATGGCCCGGGCGCGGGTCAGCGGCCCTCACCTGTCCTCAACCCGCCACTGTCCCATCCGGTTCCCTCAGCCAGAGATCTACTATGTGGTCTGGGCTCAGCGAGGATGAACAATTTGAGGACAGTCAGCAGCTACTTGGCAACGAAGAAGTGGGGCAGACACCCCCTGCTTCTTGCAGTATTGATGTGGAGAGTGGTATGGGAGATTTTTTGTCGAGCTGTAAGCCTCTGCATACCAAGACCGTTGAGAAGGACAGCAGTGATAATTAAACACTCATGAAGTATAAACGTGGTGGCTTGAATCCAGTTTCTGTATTACACCAGTTTGATCAAATGCAGCGTATGGAACTTGAACTGAAGGAGACCATAACTACAGGGAATGTTTTACGTGCTTATTTTGCATTCTGTGCCATTGTTGGTTTAATTCAGTACAAAACTAGAATGGGACAGAACAAAAAAGAAGCAAAAGCAAATGCTGCAAAACTGGCTTTGTATGAAAAAGGGGAGGCTCTCCCCTGTTACCGGTGGAAAAAGGGGAGGCCCTATCCTGTTACCGGTGGAAAAAGGGGAGGCCGTCCCCTGCTACCTGTTCATCAATTTCCCCCTGTTCAATAATTTCCCCCTGTTAATATCTTTATTCCTGTTCATCAGTTCCCACCTGTTCATCAGTTCCAGTCTGCCCGTGTACCCGACCTTTCTGCTACATTACCTGACCTCGAATCTCCACCGCCTGCCCTGACCTGTTGGCCTGACCTTTGACTACGAGTTTCGTCTTACGATTCTGTACCTCGCTGCGCCTCGGCTGCCAACTCAAACTAGTCGCGCCAGGGGTAGCGACCTGGTAGGACTCCCACAGAAAGTCCATCCTGCCTTGCGGCGGGCTCTGGTGAAAACCGGGACCTACTTAGACCCCGCTCCTGGCATTGCCTCTACCACTGCTTGCTGTGGTCCAGATGAGCCACTACCTGTGTAATTACAATGGCTGAAGTGAATGCCTAATTTCCTGGCCATTTCTTTTAATGGTGCAGAGTCCACCACTTGAAAAGAGAGGGACTGCAATACCACCAACTTGGACAGGAGCACGGTCAGCTTCTGCACTTAGGGATGGCTAGACGCATACTGCTGTTTCTTGGCAATCGTCTCGGTGAACGACTGCTGGCACCATGAGTGCCGAGGAGCAGGAGTATCTGGACCGGTAGTTGATATAATAGACAGGGAGTTGTCTTCGGCAGAGGTGGTAAAGCCTTGACTGCCTGAAACAGTTTCTAAAAAAATTTAAAAAGACCCTACAAATGAGATCAATGGATACATTAAAAATATATTAGAAGAAGCTCACAATGATGGTGTCATAAATACACAGCTCTTAAATTCCCTATAAAATAAACATCCACGGGTTCCAATTCTCTATCTTGTACCCAAAGTTCATAAGTCCTCTGCTAACCCCCCGGGAGACCAATTGTCTCGGGCGTTAACTCTGTTCTTTAATCCATAGCAATATATGTCGATCACTTTCTACAAAAACATGTTAAAAATTATGAGAGATACAGGACAACTGTTGCGGACCATTCAAAATTTTTACTCTACAGACAATTATTTCGTCACATTAGACATTAAATCATAATATACTAATGTCCCCTATGAAGAAGTAATGGAAGCAACACATACTGCTCAGTGCAAAGATGCAACATTGTCCAATCGGCACATTAACTTCATTATGACATTGTTAGAAATCATCCTAACAAAGAATTTTTTTAGATTCGGGGACCAATACTATCTTCAATTGCAGGGGACCTCTATGGGCTCTCCCCTAGCATCCGGATATGCGAACATATATATGTCATATTTTGAGGATAAATATATTTTTCAAAACTGTCCACATCCACTTGTTAAGTTATATCTAAGATATGTGGATGATATATTAATATTCTGGAAAGGCACTAGGAACAGTTATATGAATTCATACAAGATTTGAATAAATGTCACCATCTAATACAGTTCACAGCCACCATTCAAGAAAAAAACATCAATTACCTCGATGTTGAAATACAAAGAGAAGGCACAGGAATAAAAACTACACTATATGTTAAACCTATGGAGAAAAATAACATTTTACATAGAGATAGCTGTCATGCATCCCATGTGTTTAATGGTATTGTAAAAAGCCAACTAGTCAGGGCAAGAAGAATCTGCACAGATGATGATAAATACATTAAACAGATGGATAAAATCATAGACAAATTTACTCAAAGAGGCTACTGTAAGAAAGAGTTAGAACAAGTTGGATATGAAGTATTAGAAATCAAAATAGAGGAACTTTTATCCCCAAAGAAGAACAATCCTGAGGGCTTTTTGTTTGTAAGTAAATATGGGCAACAAAGTAATCAAATAGCACATATTATTAAAAAACATTGGCACATTTTATCTAGTGACCAAAAATCTGGCCATCTTTTCAAAAAATATCCAAAATTTGTGTACAGGAAAGGGAAAACATTAGGGAATGAAGTAATTAAGTCAGACATTTTGAGTAAAAAACAAACAATTAACCCTTTCATCTGGTACTTTTACATGCATGAACTGTCAGAATTGTCATTCCATCATTAAAGGCTCTTTCGTGTCCCATACAACAAAAGGATACAAAATTAACATTAGAGGCTTCTACACGTGTAACACCAAGAACGTGATATATTTATTAAAATATCCCTGTGGGATGGGCTACGTTGGGCAAACCACACGAGCTATAAAAATAAGATTGAACGAGCATCAGTCAGCAATTAGAACCTATAAAGATAAAATAGAGAAAGATAATAGCTCTAATGATAATCAAAAGAGAGAAAAAAAGTACGACGAAACTACCGTAGCGAGACATTTCCACAAAAAACGCCACGGAGTATCTGAACTCCGATGGTGTATCCTGGAGCAGGTTCAATCGATTGAAGGCCTAGCCATTGAGAAAACATTGTTACAAAAAGAAGCCTCATGGATATACAAATTAGACACTTTGAATCCTAAAGGGCTTAACGAAAACCTTAATCTGAATGTATTTGTGTAAGTACCTCTTTTTTATATGATTTGTTTTTAATGTGTATGGTTGCATACTTGTCTCTTGGATAACCAATGGTTAACAACATGTTTAAAAAGAAGCTTGACAGATACCCATCATGCATGAGAAAGGGAGGAGTTACCTATCGAAACGTCGCATCTCGTATTCCACAGGTGTGGTACGCTCAGCCTGGTAAACCGCTATTGCTACGCTACATGCAGTGCATGGACTCATATTATATCCTGCTTGAATAACGCTTTTTTCCACATCGGTACACCACGAACGAGACTACTAAGGACACAAGTATGTTATCTACGTTTTAACGCTTGTTTGTATGTCTTCAATAAATTTTGCTACGATGCTTTATATACATATGTCTGTTGCATGAACTGTTTATGAAATGGGAGGCGTGCCACTGGGTGCTACAGCTGTTGGGACAGGATGGACCACCACATCTGAAACATGTATGGTGACACTGCATGATGTATATGCAGGGCTGTGGTGCCAACGTTAGGTCCCTGGTCACGCTTTACTTTCTGCCCACAGATTCTACATATAGTTATGTTCAACCCTCTTCTGGTGTCTCGTCAAAAAACTGGCACACTGCCGAGTAGGTGATTTTACCACCAAAGCTCCGCACTGACTGACTGTTACCGCCACTGACCCGGTGAGCCCTTGTGCCGCTACTTTCTGGAACCTGCAAAGTGGGTGGTCTAAATCGTGGCCGTTTGGCTCCCAACCTCGCACTGCTGCCACCCTGCTGACTCCCGGCCACACTACCGACTTACGGGCTGCGCCACTGCCTGACACGCAAGCTGCTGCTCTCTTCTCCCTATGATAATGATGAACCCTTGTACACTGTTGGTTTGGGTCAGCTGATAGCATCACATGGCTTTCAAAACCACCAGTATGCTGATGACACCCAACTTTACATCTCCGGCCCAGACATTAACTCTCTACTGTCCAAGAACCCAGATTGTCTGTCATCCAAAGCCTCCTTCTCCTCCCATCTCCTAAAACGTAATGTAGAGATAACGGAATGCTTCCAGGGCCGGGAAAATGGGTAGTCGAGGGTAGGCGACCACGTAGGGCGCCACTTCATCCCAGGGAGAAAAGGGGGCACAAGGAGGCATGGAGTGGACTGAATTTTCCGTTTGGGGGGCACTGTATGCCTTGTTTAACTAGAGCACCAGAATAATTTGTCCCAGCCTCGCCTGCTTCTCCCAGCTTCCATGTGCGATCGGCTACATCGATTAGTGTTTGCCTGTCACCGCCGTCCTCCTCAGCGGTGTCGCTGTACAAAGCCTGACCACTCTTAACATAACCCCCCATTGCAACTGTCCTCATCACTATTTGCCTGCTTCTGCAAGAAGCAGCAGATGTCTCCCCCACTTCTTTGCTGCCCACTGTCCTCAAATATTTTGTCCTCACTGTATAGTGGCACAGAGGCCAAAACACATAGTAGTTCTCTGGCTGTGGGAAGTAAACAGGACAGAGGTGGGTTGAGGACAGGTGAGAGCCCCTCAACTGCTCCCGGGCCATGCCAACTAAGGGTTGTGTCTGACAAACCCATCGACTCTTGACTGGGGTTGTCAGATGTCATCTGGGAGAAAGTGTATGACCTAGTGTGCGGTCAACACATGGCCGGCAGATGACACCGGATGCTGTGGCCTCGCAGGGTGACTCCTGCTGTGACATCCCCTTACTGTGCTGCGATCTGTGGCGGCTCCGGTAAACTACTACTGTGTTCTTTGACGCTATGGTAGGATCTTATCCCTCAGCTTGTTTTTTTCCAGCTGGTTCTGCCATGACTTTGTCAGGCTGCATTCCCGCTTCAGTTTTTTGGTCAGTTTTGCCCCGGTAAGTGCACAGGGAATTTTAGAGTGAAGCGATTCTAAGAGCGGCGGCAGTCATGTGCGTGTCATACTAAAACACAGCATTGTATGAAGACCAAACCAAGCTCCCTCTGCATATTTAAGCATGGCACAATGTTCTACAGCACCCTACAGGCTCTCTGCAGCCTGGAAATAGCTGTTTTTTAACGCGATTCGTCCCAAAGTAATTCGGACCGAAACAAATTTTGTCGGAAAATTCGGCGAAGTCAGCGAACCGAATTTTTGGAAATTCACCCATCTCTACCTCTCGGGCAGGATCATGACAGTATGTAAACTTCTGGTTTGAACTGTAAATATCTTGACATTAACAGTGGATGGTGGAGGTACAGCGACAGAGTTTAAACCTTCCCATCAATATCCATTAAAGACAGCAGCAGAAGGGCAGTCTGGTAAAATAATGTCTAACATGAAAGATCGTATACAGTAAAGGTGTACAACTGATTTTCACCATGTGGGAAAAATTGTACCCAATGACAATAATTCATTTGGCACCTCCTTACTTCCAGCTTTTCGGGTTGATAAAAGATAGTTTACATGGGCAACCTTTTCCTAACAACAATACCATCATAGCAGCTGTAAAACGGTGACTCATCTTTATTGCTGCAGATAGTGTAGTGAGTATGTTGAAAAATAGCATTTTTGTAGCTAAGAATGTGCTCCATCAAGTAGTACACTTTGTATCTTCTGTAGTTTCCAAGAAGAAAAATAGGAGGCAGGCTAAGACTGGCCACTGAAGAAGCAAGGGAATCTTCAGGACACACACAGTTCATAAAACAGGTGGAACTACCATTTGCCAAAAAGTTGGGAGAAGCTTCTTGACACTCCACCTGTGCTGTTTACTCTTGTAGACCATAGGCTGGCTTAAAAATAAAAATTATACTCACCTATCACCAGCGGTCTTGATAAAAACATGAAATCACCGCAGCAGCTGTTGACTGGCTGCAGCATTCATATGTCATTGGCTGACATCACAAATAGGAGCGCTAACTTATGAAAAGTGACGTCAGAAATTGGCACACTGCGGCCAATTGGTGGTTGCAGTGGTGACATCCCATTTGGATCAAGACTAGAAGACAGACAGAGAATGAGGATGGCGCAGTACTGGATCCAAGGTGAGAGGATAGGTAAAATAACTTCCTATATCTTAAAGGGTCATAAGCATGCTAAAATAAAACATTTAATGAGACAACCCCTTTCAGCCTGCGGCCTACAAGACATAGGGAGGATAATTCCAATGCAGGTGGCATTATGATATCTGTATATCCTGCCATTTGTACCAGAGAGCTATTAGAGGAGTTAGCTGCTCCATGATGGAAGAGTAGAGGTGAGTTTCATTTTTTTACTTTAATTATTAGAAAGAAGGCAATATAAAGGAGTTTTACAGAGAGTTTACCTACCCACTATATGGGTGCACAAAAGACTGAAAGTAGGGGTGTAAGAGAGGGCCGTGTTACTGCCTGGTGTAACTTTTTCGATTTGTGGGTACTGTTACTGTTTCACACAAGGGGGTCATTACTGCTATTTGGGGCACTATGAATGAATAGTCTGTACTGACGTGGGTAATATATAGGGAGATGCAGAAAAAGTAAAGAATCTAAGACATTTATGTGGTACGGTCTTTACAGATGAGATGTGGCTGGAAGAAGTTGTCATGGTGGTCTGGGATGGATGTAGGAAACAGAGGAAAGTGAATGAATGATCAGAGAGGACATTACCTGAGAGTTACAGGATGACACTTCTGCAGACAGCAGAGAGCCTGTTTAAAATATCTACCACTGTATAATCACTGTATGTTCTTAGTGTAATGGGTTTTATTCAGTAACAGCATATTGGTATTATTTAGTGACTATTAGTGGTGATATGTGGTCATGGTGTGGCAGTATTATTTGGCAGTTATATAGTGGAGTCATTTGTGATATTGGCCTTGACATACTGCTTTTTTACCATTAACAGTTGGGGGATAACATTTGCTTATGGTATAGAAATACCATTTGGTAACTGTATGACTATTTTTAGTGGTATATGTAGAACATTGTCTTAAAGCTACTTTTTATTTGTATAAAATGTATTATTTAGAGGGTACACCATTTATGGGCACTGCCTGCTGTTGTCCCTCACTTACAATTAAGTAAGGAAGACTTGGTATTCCCAGCGTACATCTCGATTACAGGTCAGCATGATGATATAATCACACTGGCAGAGAGAGAGAAAGAAAGGCAGAGATAGGCAAAAAGCAAGATACATGTGCAGTATGAGCAGTCATATGCAGTGGGTGTAGGCCCCCAGAATCAACTCCACTGGTGGGCCTTAGGCACCCAAGTCTGATACTGATAAGAGGCATTCGTTTTAGAGCAACCCTTTTATTTTAGTTTCAAAAATTTGTCACTAGTATTCCAAGTTGCCACTGTTTGGTGGTTAGGATATATCTGAAATAATTTAAATTGGCAGTACACATATGATAATAATTCAGGACTCCTATGGAGGCCATGGAGGAGGCAGTCTATGGCTCGCAAACCACTGGTAGAGTAGACTGGCTTACAGGATAGCTGCCTACAGGTTGCAACAGATACAATGTTCTCTGCCTGTTAAAGGAGTATGCAAAGCATATAAGAAAAAGGGCCAATGCAAAAAAATCATAATATGGGTAAATCAAAATCTTAAATATCCAAAACCAATAAAAAGAATAAAAAAACAAAATAATGTTATTAAATTGCCATAAAACACACAGAAGCTAGTGCAATGATATAAAATACCCCAGGTGAGTATCTGGGCCAGTTTAGCAGATTACACAGATAAACAAATATCTAAACACCCCCATTAGGGTACTGGGTACATTGATATAAAAATTTATACATGGTCCAGAGACTGCAGCAAACAAATATCAAATCAGAAAGATATAGAGAAAATTGGTGAAAAGGAACACGCCTCTCATGCATTTAGCCATTGTGATCCTCCCTCTCCTTTTGAAGAAGAACAATATTACACACTTTTACCAAGAAGTATTGTCTGTAAGACTCTTTACAACAGCTAGATCTGAGAAAGCATAATTTGTGCCATCTGCAAACTGCATTTAAATCAAAATGCTGTTTCGTTTTTAAACTTTAAATTACCATTTGTGTTATTCTGGAAGACAGTATAGTAGGTAGCAGAGAATTCAAGACCCGAGTCAGTATCATCATGGCTTCTGATGTACACAATACTAATGCTGTTTAATGAAGAGATAAAATACCGGGCAGTTGTCTCACAGAGTTGTCCAAGTCGGAGTGACTCTTCCGGTGTTCCATCATAGACCAACAAAGAGAAGGACTGACAAGACAGGGAATTTTTCCTTTGGACCATTAAATTACATAAGAAAAGCAAATTATTTGTGTTTAATGTCAAAAAAAGGAAGACAATGCACAATATACGAATGCTTTTACTTTTTATTCCGCTTTTTTCATAATCGTAATACCACCAATGGTCTATAAATGAGAGCTTCCTCAATGCTCACTTATATATTATATATGTACAGTATATTGTTTGTATAGACCAGTGTTTCTCAACTCCGGTCCTCAACTCCGATACACACATTGAAGTAATAAAAGATAAGAAAAGCAAACTATGCTGGTATTGGTCTATAGTATATAAGTGTGTATCATACAAATTTTAAAACACTTCATGCATTTTCTTACAAAATACTGACAGCAAGTCATAGAGAACAGTGGTATACTTATTTTTCATTGGTTGCGCCTTCACAGCCTGATTCCTAGTGTGGTAGCGAGGAGTAGCATGGACAACGGGCCGTGTTGCACACTCGTGCTGTTTCGGAGGGAAGACACGCCCCTTTTTCAAGCATGCATGCCACTGTTCATCTTTCTTATATCCACCTTTTTTTAACTCTTACACTACTACTTATTTCTATTTTGCTATTATAAAAAAAAAGAAATAATTACCTTTTGGACTTTTTAACTTGTGTCACTATCCAATATGCCTCTTTTCTTAAGAGATGTTGTTTGACCTGTGCTACATTACTCATTTTAATTTTCTCTAAAATGCACCATCTTAGTTCTGAAATATTGGACGACATGTATGAATGGGGCTGTGCCAGATATCTGCCGACTTTTCAGCCAATATCAGGCGCAGCCCTGTTGATACATGTTTAAATCTCCCACACGCCGTTTTCGGGTGTATTACATAGCGCCTGTGGTGCTTTGTAATGCACCCAATCTCGAGGGGCGTGCGGAAGGCGGGGCGCACTAGAACTGTAGCGAACTTCACTACGGCATTTCTAGGCACATTGCTGCTGGAACAGGTATACCACTTTCAAAGTGGTATACCTGATCCAGAAATGCCATACAAGCACTAGAATGCACCTGATTTATGATCTACTGTAGAGCAGGTTCATAAATCAGGCACATTCTATGCCATTACTATGCGCATGAAATTTAGCATTAACACGTCAAATTTCATGCATGTTGCCCATTATGTCTGTTTTCAAAAAAATGTCTTGCAACAGTATTCTCACTAAATATTTTACCTTCTCTATTTTCTTGCATAGTGTCCTTATCCTTAACCCCTTCTTTGCCTATATACTCTCTGTTCTGTTTATACAGTAAGTTCTAATTGCTGATCTATATTCATTCAAACGAACCTGTATACATCTACTGGTCTGGACAACAGAGGCCCATCTACACGGGCATTTCAGTAAGTATACAACATGTTTACTGTTGCAAGTAAATAAACCTCTGATATTAATAGGGATACCTTTTGTAGGATGATCTATCATCGATCTCTTCATGATAGAAGTATCATTTTGACAACCGAGGCAGGGATATGTACCCTGTCTCTTTGTCTGAAGTAATCATGAGAAATCATGGTCAAAAGTGTAAAAGTGAATAATTTCACTGCTTTCCCTCATTTACACTGGACAATTATCATTGTGATTCAAATGGAAAGAAAAAAAATTGTTACTAAAATTAGCCAGTGAAAGCAGATCTTTATAACGTATGGCTATAGCAGAAATCAGATTATTTTTAGAGAGAAAGTTATATTCATGTGGTAACAATTCCTATGCTTAAATACATTAATTCTTATCACATCTCCAGGCCTCGTAAATGTGTAGCTAGGGAGTCATTAAAGTAATGATTCAATATTTACATTTGCTTTTCGTACCCTATTGAAAAGCTGATGGCAGGGTTTGTACTTTTCTGAACCCCAGTGATCAGATTTAATCAACTTGTGAACTGTAAAGAAAGTGTTTTCCACCCTTTCAGTACTAGAACAGTAGAAATTAAAGGGATTGTCCATGTAGATATTTTTAAATGTATCTGTGCTTGTGCTGCAATACTAAAATAAATAAAAAAATACTCACTTTTTTCCAGTGCTGACGCTGTTCCTCGTCTCCTGGGGTCTTCTGTTTACTACCTGGTCCTCACAAGGCATTATGGGAAAGGAACTGAGAATCTCAATCGCCCTCTATCGGATGTAACAAATCCTCAATTTGCTTCAGACTCACAGAATCTTTAGAACGCAAAAGTGATATTAGCCAAGCCAGTATCATTCATCTGCAGACAGCTGTTTCGGAGTTTTGCTCCTCATCAGTGCTGAGCAGAGTGTAATCGCTGGCTAGGTGGGAGGCAATGAATGGCTCAGAAAGGGGAACATCTCTCCTTGGGGAGAGCACCATATAGGCATGTGGAGTTTTCCTGGCAGTCATAATGTCACTGCTGCTAATTCAGTGGTCACATGCATTTTCTGACATCACCATTCAGAGTCCTTTACTTTTGAATGACTAAAATAGCCAATGAGCGTCTCCAGGAGTGATCAGGTAGGAAATGGAAAACCCAGGAAGACATTGAACAGCAATGGTGCTGAAATAGAAGTAAGGGTATATGAAGTATAAGGATTTTTTTAGTACTGCAGCACCAGGATAAATGTATTCAAAAAATCCATGTGTCCAACCCCTTTAAGCATCACTCATTTCCAAATGCAATCAGCAAGATGTCTGTGTAATGCACCAATGTGCCAAGTCCTCTAAAGGACCTCATTATGCTAACTCTCCCTGATAAGGTATTTGTAAACGTGCATTCTACAAGCCATAAATCACTTGGCAGTTCTCCCTGTTCTTTTCTATGACAGTTCCGAATATAGAGAAGCGAGTGTGCTCGACTTTATTTATTTTTATTCACTCCGATAGACATGAATAGAGGAATGAGGGAGAGCTACGCAGGTGCGGCCATCTCCCAATTCATTGCAGCCAGCCTTAGAAAGGGATTTTTCTTTGAAGCAAAACCTCTTTAAATCTAAAGGCCTAAATATCTAAAATGCTGCTACAATTTAGTATAGTAGGAAAAAGGGCAATTTTCGCATTTCTTATTACTACTGTGCATATCCTCTTCATATCCTTAAGGTATATCATGTATACATCTCTACAATAAAATGTGTATACTTACGGAAAATTTGAAAACTGAAGATGAATTTTGTAATTGTTGTCCACAATGATGTGCCAGACACAATAGTCGGAATATGGAGAAGAAGTCCTGGGTGAATGAATTACGCCTTGTAAATCTGTCAAGATGCCTCCACATTTCTCTGCAAATTTTAGGAAATGAAAATTATAAATGTATAATCTTTATATTAATTATTATTTAAAATATTGGAAAATAAAGAATCTTGCACTATGAAGGGCAAATCTCTCACATCTTTGGTTGGAATATGTATTCCATCTCGGGTGTAGGAATCTCTAACTCTGAAGGAATGTTTCAAGTGCTGCAGTTGTGGATGCATTAAAAAAACCCAATGTAATGATAAACCACTTGCCAGGGCCATAACTGTGACAAAATGAGATGGACAACCACCACCTAAAGACTGGAAACTGAAACAGCAGCATAGGTAGCAATAATTACAGGTATGGATATTAGTACCATATGTCAGAGAACCAACAAAGAAAGCAAAAAGAGACCAGCTTGTTACTTCCTACCAAAAGATACAATGTTCTAAAGCCTCTAGGCCCCATAGCAGCTGCTATGAGTGCTACGGCTACTGTTAGGGGTTGTTCACACTGAGTTTTGACTCTGTATTACAAGCGCTTTGTAGATCTGTCTTGGGGACCAACAGAGCGGACCCCAAGACGGATCTAACAATTAGCAGTGACTTTATCACTGCTCGCTATTAGGAAGACGCAGCGGCGTTCACATGAGAGATTGCCGCTGCTTGTTTCAAGAGCGCCGCTCGGGTCTATTTGATGCACTATGTACCGTTTTTATGGGTAAAATATATAAGAACTATTTCACCACTATTACTTCTTTCATTCCAGAAGTATTTGTTGCGTCATGTTCTTTTAATTATTGATGAATAAAATCTATTTTTTATGATCTTGATCTATGTAGCGTTTGTCTACTGGATCTTGCACATAATTTGTTAGGGTAAATTTTTACATTAAGAATTCTCTTTCTGATGGTATTTAAGCTTAGCTGAAACATGGATGTCTTAATGAATATGTATATGTTATAAACACTGAACAAATATACTAAGCCATACACTGTCAATAAAGTATTTTTGATACTGGAGGAAATGTCGTTGGATATTTTGTATATAGTGTTTACTAATCAGACATATCAGGAATATGAGACTCTGGAGGAAGAAATAATACTTTTTTTTATTTAAGATATTAGTTGCAATTATTTGTAGGCTGCAATTCTAATTATGCAGCTTGGCATTGTTTGTCAGGGGCAATCAATCTGGCATGGTTGATGGGTGCACTTTGTCAAGCACTGCTAAAAAAACTTCTCTTGCAAGCACTTAACGAGGTCACTATTGCTGGCACTGATTATGGACTATTGGTATGAGTATGTTTGAGTATGTTTGTACCTGACAATAAATTTGTTGCAGTTGATGTGTTATAGTAAGCTTCGAATCCATAATTTTGCACAGATCCATCAGTTACAAACATAATGGTCATTACATTTGATGAAGAAGAGAATGTGTACTTTCTTGACCGGCAAATTCTTCCAAGTATAGAACTTTTAGGGGGTCCATCATATATGGTCACATAATCATATGTACAATTTTCATGACTTTCTAAGCTGTTACAAAAAATACAACAAAAACAAAACAGTGAAAAGGACAGTTATGCACACTCTACGTCAATCTTTTCACAATACAGTTCTATAAGGGTAGCCGAAGTTTAAACATCCACCAAATTCCTTTGACTTGGAGATTAACCAATGATATTATATTATATATATTATATGGCTATGACAATATATGGATATGACATGCATGGCTATGAGAGGACACAACAAAGAAGGTCAATCAACTGTTATACAATGAGTGGTGAAATGGAATAGAGGTAAAAAGGCAGATTCTCAAACACATAAAGTGGTAGATTATGCAGAGAACCTCACATTGTACATCATAGCATCTCCAATGACTACAAAGCCACCAACTAATAACTACTGTTAGACGTTCAGCTATAGCCAATACTTACTCCAATCTTAAAATGTTGAGTTTTATGAAAGTATTTGGTAGTGATCTGATTTCCCATGTACAGTGACTGTTAATAGGATAAGAGCTGGGATATAATGGGCTAGCAAGTCTGCCATAACTTTGGGTTAGTATTCCTCCACAAGTGTAATCGTTATTCCTTACTGAACAGAAAGGAAAAAGAACATAAATGTATTCTGCTTACGTTACAATATAAAATTTAGAGTACTGCAAAAGACTGGTATCTGAAGGAAAAGTGTGAAATCGTATGTTACCTCCACCACCAGCTGGACTTTTACTATCCCTCGAAGGCTGCTATCCCTTTCTTACTATCTAGACTATTAAGATTTTTTTTAAATGTTAGAGTAGGTAAGTTTAAGGTTTTTATCAAAGGTTTTTTGTGGCGTTCTTATTGTCCTTACAGCCAGTGGTAGATAATGAGGTAACCAAAAGTGAGAAGTTAGTGGCATAGTTTAATTTAATTGCCGCACTGCTCCACATCAAAACAGGCCTGACTGTCAGTTCTTACCCCATACTTATTCCTGTATAAGAATGATGCATTGATTGGTGGAAATGCAGACAAGGGTAAGCCAATAGGATGGCTTGTTTAAGTCTCCTCATTTAAAGGGGTATTCTCGCCACATTGATTAGCTCTAAATATGTAGGCAAAGGTAAATAGAGATTGTTACCAAACACATTGCTTTTCTGATTTGGCTTCAAAGCTGCAGTCCAAGCGCCTTATTTTCATCATAATAACCAGCAGGATGATGTGTATAAGATTTGTCTTATTAAAAAAACGTCTCATGAATTGCACATAAAAAGTACTTTTCTACTTTCATTGTACTAAGGCCCTCTTAGCTGCCTCTTTCTCTTCCCCACATCCAGAGGACCTGCATGTATATTTGTGAGAAGACTTATTATCAAGTTCTGTGGTTTCAAGCATTTTGACAAGACGAATAGCACTACATAAAGTATTTTTGATCTGGTTAAATTTGCTTAGGCTACGGACAGAGGGTCTGCATGGAGCCTTTGATGGCAGTGTGGACAGAGCCTAAGGCATGTCTAGGATCATATCTGTAAGATATTTATAGCTTGTCCTCACAGATACACTTGCATATGTGTGGAGAAGAGAGACGCAAGCCAGCAGCAGAGCTTTGCCCCATTAACAAGAAATATTGTTTTGTAATTGTTTATTAGGAGTGTATCGGGAAATCTGACACCCCCTACCGGTATACATTAGGCACTTTTTGGTAAAAACAAGTAGAATGTGTTTTTGTGTGTGTTATAGTCCCTTTAATCGGTACAATATGGTTGGTGCTTTTGTCTTTTAAAGTTACAAAATACCAAGTCAGCATTTCTTTAGCAGTGTCTTACCATGGCCTGAAGGACCATGTATCATATCACAGATCCTCTAGAATTTCAGATTGCTGCCAACATGACTGACAGCTCTTGTCCAACAATAGTAGGTCTGGTACTATGGATCTGGGAAGCCACTCCCATTACAGCTTGACCAGGTGTATTTAGCAAGGTTATACCAGCCTCTTATGACCCTATTACCTCTGATAGTCAACCACCAGACCTCTACTTTTCTCAAGGAATTCCTCTTGAACACTTACATGTCAACAAGACCACTTGCTTTTCATCAGAGTGCAGTCCCTGACGATCATGAGGCCAACAAAGTTTATCGTTACATAGTACGATTTAAAAAGACATATGTCCATCAAGTTCAACCAAGGGAGAGAAAAATGAGGATAAGGGATACTAATAATATTACTTAGTTTCAAGAAAGGCTTAGATAGCTACTGTCAACTGTTCTTACTGTGACCAGTTCCTGAGATGGCTATTCCACAGATTCACAGTTCTGAAGAAGGCTTTTCTCCTCTGGAGATTGAATCCTTTGTTCTCCAGAAGGGAACGTCCCCTTGTCTTTTGAGGGGGGTTTTACATGAAATAGCTTTTCCCCATATTTTTACTGTAGGGTCCGTTTATATACTTAAGTAAATTAATCAATCTCAAGACTAAATAAGTTTAATTCTTTTAACCTCTCCCCATAACTAAGATGCTCTATTCCCTTTATTAGCTTGGTTGCTCATCTTTGTACTCTTTGTACTCTCTACTAGTGTTGAGCGATTACGTTGGCCATCGACATCGGTCGATGGTCGATAGTCGACCATCATCGACAAGATATTCGATGGTCGATGATAGATTATGATCGATGACCATTAAAGTCTATGGGAGAGCAACAACACCTTCATTCTTACACCCAAACAGGGCTGGAGAAGCTGGAATTAAAATCCACAACAGTCAAATGGATACGTGCTACATCTTAGGCAACACACTTAGGTTATAAAAGCCACAGAAAAAAAATCAGACCATTCACTATCCCTGTCTTGTACCACAGCATGACCCTTAAACCTGCATCACCCACAAATTAAAAAGTGCCAGAAGGCAGTATGATTTGAACCATCATTTTACTTGAACTGGACATTGAATATCCCTGTCCTGGAACGCAGCATGAGCCCCAAACCTGCATGACCCCCAGATTAAAAAGTGCCGGAAAAAGGAGTCTTTCAACCACCATTTTAGTTTCACTGGACATTGACTATACCTGTCCTGGGCCACAGCATGAGCCCCAAACCTGCATGACCCCAGATTAAAAAGTGCCGGAAAAAGGAGTCTTTCAACCACCATTTTAGTTTCACTGGACATATACTGTCCCTGTCCTGGGTAGCGCTTGCCCCTCCGTATGAGTGCGGACCAATTGAGCTTCACTTGGAAATACTGGTGGTTAACGCTCCTGTTCCACCCAGGTGCCCTTTTTCTTGGCATTCTTTTTCTTATTTTACTCAACGTGCTGGAGGAAATTGTCTCTGTACTTTGTTCTCTGTCCGTGCTCCATACTCCATGTCCTCTGAATACCTACATCTGGTCAAGTTTTCCTGTACCTCCCTTGTACAATTCAGAGGAATTTTTTTACCAGCTATTTTGTACATGCAAGATTTTTAGTAGTTTAATTCTAGAAAACACATTTTTAAAATAGGATGGAATCCCACCATGTCTTTGTTTCTCTTTTTTTAATTGTATTAAATGGGTTGTCTCAATACAGGGATTGATAGCTATGTTAAAGATCTTGCAAAAACAAGTCATTTTGAAATATGTGTCCATTAACATGTCCCTACCTATTCCGTTTCTGACAGCAACCATCACCCTTGAGCCACTCTTGACAATTGTGAAGAACAAATGTCTGTTAGAAACAACATTTTTTTTATAATAGGACCTGTAGTATAGCTGCATGTCACAGCAAAATGCCCCCAAAAATTCAAAGCATGACCCTTGAGCCACTCTTGACAATTGTGAAGAACAAATGTCTGTTAGAAACAAAATTTTTTTATAATAGGACCTGTAGTATTGCTGCATTTCAAAGCAGCATGGCCCAAAAAATTTTAAAAATGACTTCTCAGCCACTGTAAAAAATTGTGAAGGAGAAATGCCACTTAGAAGCCCCATTTCTGTTCCAAAGGACCATGATTATAGCTGTATCTCACAGCAACATGACCTCAAAACCATTGACAATGCGAAAACTTCTAAAGATAAAGGGCCACATGTATGAATCCCGCCGGGTCGGGGCGCACCTTTCCGCCAGTTTTCCGGCGGAATCTGCGCCTGATTTATGTCGAGGCCGGGGCGCGCTCATACATCCTATGTAAAGTCCGCCACGCCTCGCCTGTGTTTTAGACGCAGTGCGGGTCCGAGGCGCAGTGCAGCGCTGCGCCTAGGATTCGGCGCCGGAGGTAGTGCGGTCATACATGCGGGGAAAAGTCCGCCGTGCCTGGCCAGTGTGTTAGTCGCAGTGCGGGTCCGAGGCGCAGTGCAGCGCTGCGCCTAGGATTCGGCGCCGGAGGTAGTGCGGTCATACATGCGGGGAAAAGTCCGCCGTGCCTGGCCAGTGTGTTAGTCGCAGTGCGGGTCCGAGGCGCAGTGCGGCGCTGCGCCTATGATTCGCCGCCGGAGGTAGCGCACTCATACATGCGGGGAAAAGTCTGCCGCTCCTCGCCAGTGTGTGTGGGGCACAGTGCGGGGACATGGGCGCAGTGCGGAACTTAGGCGCCATGCGGGACTGCGCCGAAAAACAGTTCCGATGCGAGACAGGCTGGAACAGCGAGAAATCATTCCAGATGTCGGTGCGGCGTATGAATAAAAAATCGCCTTTATAAAGGCGGAAAACATTCTCAGAAAAGAGCAGAAACCTAAAAAATACATAACACAAATCACTTTCCAGTATCCTAATTCAAGAATTAGTATATTGGAAATTGCCGGAAAATACAGTAATTCAAAATCAGAAAGCTATTCTGATTGGTCGGCATAAACCGGCCAATCAGAATAGGAGCGACAGTGAACCATTAAAACCTATGGGGAAGTTTAGACCAATCAGAATCCAGGGCGGGATAGTTCAAAATAAAGTAAAAAGACAGAAAAGAGCTGATTGGCTGAGCTAGTGGGGGCTTGGCTAGCTCGGCCAATCAGAATAGGAGCGACAAAGACCCTTTTGAGCCCTATGGAGAAGTTTAGACCAATCAGAATCCATGGCGGGATAATTCAAAATACAGTAAAAAGACAGAAAAGAGCTGATTGGCTGAGCTAGCGGGGGCTTGGATATCCCAGCCAATCAGAGCGCGAGCTACTTCTCCCCATTATAGTCTATGGAGAGATGGGCGCTCTAAATCTCGGCGCTCAGCGCCGTACGGCATGAAGTATTAATAAAAAAATTTTTTTTATTAAATGTAAAACATTATCAGATAAAGAGCAGAACCCTTCTTTACAAATAAAGCAGTTAAAAACCCAAACAACGCGTTTGTCGCCGAGACCGGCGCTATTGCAATAGAGAGAATCGCCGGGAAATACAGTAATTCAAATTGTTTAAGCTATTCTCATTGGTCAGCATAAACCAGCCAATCAGAATAGGAGCGACAATGTCCCATTATAAAACCCATGGAGGAGAATTGACCAATCAGAATAGGGGCGACAATGTCCCATTATAACCTATGGAGAAAAATTGACCAATCATATTCAAAGGCGGACAGTTCAAAAACAGTAAAAAAAGCAGAAAGAGCGATTGGTTGAAACGGGGGGGGCCCCGTCCAGCTTAGCCAATCAGAGCGCGAGCTACTTTCTCATAGAGTTCTATGGGAAAAGAAAAATTTTGAGCGCGCTCTGTGATTGGCTAAGTTAAAAAAAGGCGCCGTTTTTTTGGACCAATGGGAAAAGCGAGCGACGCTCCTATGGTTTTTTTAATGCAATCTGAAATAAACTGTACATGGCCGAAATCAATTATAACACTACAGAAGTTGTCCCGATGTGTATATAAAACTAATAATAAAATGAGGTTAAAGAAAAAAAAATTACAAACAATAAAATCATGTTTATTTCTTTATTTCGTTAGCCAAGGATCAATAGTATAGGTGCAAAGAAAATAAAGAAATAAACATGATTTTATTGATTTAATTTTTTTTTTAGTTATCCCCATATATCTTCTTTTTATAACAATTTCGCCCATATACGGGCCCCAAAGTGAAAAAGGGAATACGTTTTGTCTAAACCCTTTGCTGTCTTTTACAGTCTCCTACAAAAAACCACCAAAATAAACTGTGGAAAAGGAAAAAAAAATTGCAGTAAGAAATGATAATTTAAAAAAAGTTTTCAAAGGACCTTTTCTGTTTTTGAAGGGGAGTAAGTAGACCCAACAATCGGTGACCGGAAAATTGGGGCCACAACATCAGAGATCCTCCCTGATCATTTTGATGAAAAACGTCCACTTATTGGAAAGCCGGATGGTTTGTCTTAATACCCTCCACTGTGCTAAGGTCCGCTCAGATATGAGCGGCTGGGGGGCAGGACAACCCCATGGCTCGGAAAGCCCCATTCATCCATTTTGGTCCCCAGAAGTCTTTTGGGTCCCGAACACAACAAAAACATCGGTTTGAGAAGAGAGAGTCGTCACCATGACCCTTAACTGGTCTTGTGTTTTGGGATGGTCCCTGCATTGCATCTTGGTGAGGTGGTAAATAAAGATTCCCAATCCCCCATTGGGTTCTGCCCCCTGCCCCCCTGCTGCCGTAAAGCTTTTTGGCACTCACTGCTGTACTCGCGATGTTGTCCCCGGACATTTAAGAACGTGAACAGACCAACGATGTCTCCAGTTATCAACACAATCCCATTTTTGCTTTTTTACTCTCTTTTTGGTGGGTGGAAGGGAAAGTGCATTTTTTTTGTCCCGGGGGACCCCAGGGGGGGGCCCCCATAAACGTTTTCTTTTGATGGCCTTAATGCAGATCATTTGGAGGAAATGAGCCCCAAAGCACTCAGTAGAGAGGACCTTGATTTCCCAAGCCCGGGGTCGAGGGGGCACTAGCAAACGTCTTCCCACTTCCCCTCCGCCTAAAATTCGCCCCAAACCCTCTTTCCAAGACAGGACCGGTAACGTCGTGTCTGGGAATACTCCCCTCCTCCGTTTCCCCCGAAACAGCTTCAACACAGCCCTGACTTGCCTGAGATGACACCCGAGACTATGCCTGCCCTTTCACTAGCCCGGGCCCCGAACCACTGCCCCAATAAGACCATAAAATTGAGAAACTGTCGGCCCCTTTTATAAAACCGGGGGAAAAAAGGCTCCGGCTGCATCTGTGCCCCTCCTCCCCGTCGCGGCGGGATGTTGTTTCGAGTGTCCAACGATCGTTCCAGAACTAAGATCACCAAAGCTCATGCTGCAAGGGCATGTCCGCACTACCATTTGGTGGGTTTTTCAAAACGGGGAAGGATGTGCAGAGCCCCTTTACCGCCCCCTCCGGTGGCTCAACACCCCAGGTCCCACCGTGTTTTCAGGCCATTGTACTTCTACTGCTAAGGGATTTCGTCTGCCACATCGCGGGGCATGTGGGGGGTGGGAAACCCGCGTTTCCACATCAACAATGAGACGGTAGGGAGGCCCTGACGCTGCAACCAGCCAGGCGGGAAAGCAATGCAAAGGTGAAGTGGAAATTAGACTTTGACCTTCTCACAGGGAGTCCAGACCCGGGTGCCTTTAGAAAATTTCTGGGGAAAAGGTTATGAATGTCCCGGCAAGGGGGTTCTCCACCTACCATCTTTAAAGGGGGGCCACAAATTTTGCCCGTTTTCGCACACCACCTGGCCGCACAAGTTCTTTGGGACCCACCCGCCCGGTCTCGTGCGGAAGACCACGCTCCTGACCCTTGGGGAAGGTTCCAAACGATTAATTTCAACACGGCCCGGTTTTTATGGGCACGTGACCACCAGAGGGCCTTTTGGGGGAAAGAACCCTGCACCATCCCGCTTTTGAAGAGCGTGCGCCGGGCCGAGAGCCACCTCACTCCCAGAGACATCCACCGCTCACCTATAGCTGTCCAGAGATATAGCGGGGCCCTTGGGGCCGGGTTACTACCATGTGTCTGGGCAATGGGCTTTTTGGGCCCCAAAATGCAGACAACCCTGAAATTTAGATGAACGTGGCGGCCAGGGCAGGGGGGCTTTTCTGCAAAGAAATGCCCCCTCGGCATCTGGTATTGGGGGGACAAGGGCCATACATGGCGGAACCCTCTGTTCACCAACGGAAAGGCAACATTTCCAAGGGCCCAAAAACTGGCAACCCACATTTAGGCTTTTGGCTTTAGGGGGTTTTTTTAAAGTGTTTCTTTTCTCCCCAAACCTGGGGAAAAACAGAAGGCTGGGGTGCTAAATCCCCCCCGTACGGCGTGCAGGGCATCAAACTGGCGGAGGAAAGGGGGAGGGTGGGGCCTCGGGGGTGCTGGGGGTACTCGGGGGCGTGGGGCTGAAGCGGAGGCTGATCCTGACATGACTCTGAAGACATGGGGGGGGGACTGAGGAACGCTTGGGGGTGGCGGGGGAGGGGGCGGGGACAGAGGGTGTGACAGTGGTTGAGGCCCGCCGTTGGTCTGGCCTTTTTTGGCCAAGTGTTGCCTCCATTTCACTCATGCATTCGCTGCATGTGGGACTAGACTTGTTGGTGGTGGTTACCACCTAGGTTCTTGCATATACTTATGTGTTTACGGCCAAAGGCCGGAATATGACATCATTGGGTGTTCAGAGGCTGCTCAAAGAGGCCCAGGCTGAGAGATGGTCCTGGACCTTTTTGAAGGCGATAACGCGAGGAGCGGGGTTTGCTGCGCCTGACCGTGGCTTGGCGGATATCATGATCAAGCGGACTTTAGCCGAACGCCCTCCTCATTTTTGAGGCAGAAACCGTACTGGGACAATACCATCGGTCTTCCTCCTCTTCCCACTGATTGAAGCGCTCGCAAGCAAATTTCCTGCTGAAAAGACCACGTTGGATCCGAAAAATGTCTGTCATCAATCATCATCTTCATAATCATCATCATTCATCTTCATCAAACAAGGTGACTTCGTAGTCATGAATTCTGCATCCAGGTGATGCGGGGGGATACAAGCAAGAGGGATGTAAAGGCGTTGCCGACCGCCCGGGATTTTGCCGATTGAGCGGCTTCCGTTTTCCTCCCTTGTTGGCATCTATGTATCTGGGCGTCAGAGCAGAGGAAAATCATCATCTTTGGCTCTTGATCTTTTGACATGCTTCTGACCCAACCGCCAGTTTGTCATCAAAGAGGTTCTTCTGAAATTGGATTTATACACAGTGGTGGGTACACGGGTTGACATTTGGCTGCTTCATGTTTGGAGGACCTGATGAATCATGATGCGACATTGTAGGCCGTTTGACTGGTGAGGATGAGGAGGGTAAGAATGCTGGATGCAGGTTGCATTAACCTACTGAACGGACAGAATTGGCGACGCTTGTTCGTTACTGAGATTCACAGGCCTGACCCAGCGATGACAGGCTGACGGTCCTGCAAACCTAGCCGATCCGTGGCATGCGTGTTCGTCGCCTGCACTGTGAAGAAGCAATAATTCTCTCCGTACCTATACCTCCATGTCAGTACCCCCTCTTTGCTCGCTTTCCACCTAAATTTCGCTCATGTTCAGAAAAGATAAAATTTTGAGGAAGGTATGGAAGAGTTTTGGAAAGTCTTTATTAAAAGACAGGCAAATCACAGTATTTCTCAAATCTCAATATTCAAAACAAAAAATTGTGTATTAACATTTAACTGCAAAGTAAGATCTATCAACAAAGCTGGCCTGACGCCAAAGTGAAAAAATACTTGTATCTGAAATGTATCTCGGATTAATACAAGGTATTTTTGGGTACCTTTCATTTCACCTGTGGGGACTACACATAATTGCTGTATTCACATTTATGTGCAAAGGTGCTCAATGACAAAAGCTTTGTAGTGCGCCATAAGTCATATAACACGTATTGTAATGATTAGGATAATAAAAAGGTTATTTTTGGACACCATTCAATTCACTGTGGCGAACCTACAAAATTGCTGTTCAAATTTAAACTGCAAAGTAGATCTATCAACAAAGCTGGCCTGCGCCAACAGTGAAAAAACACATATCTGAAATGTATTCGGATAATAAAAGGTATTTTTGGCCACCTTTCAATTTCACCTGTGAGTTGGTGACTACAAAATTGTTGTATTCACATTTAAGTGCATGGTGCCTCAATGAACATAAGCTGTAGTGCGCCAAAGTCAAGGAAAACACGTATCTGTAAAGTATTAGGAAATAAAGGTATTTTTTGGCACCTATCAATTAACCTTGGTAAAATACACAATGTGCTGGATTCACAAATTTAACTGGCAAGGTGGATCCTATCAAACAAATCTGGATTGGGCTAAATCTATGCAAAAAACACGTATCTGTAATGTATCTTTCGGATAATAAAAGGTATTTTTGGCCACCTTTTCAATCAACCTGTGGTGACTACAAAATTGCTGTTGTATTCACATTTAAGTGCAAGGTGCTCAATGAACAATGCTTGTGTGCGCCAAATGTCAAAAAACAAGTATCTGAAATCTTATTCGGATAATACAATGGTAATTTTTGACACCTATTAACCTGTGCTGCGACAAAATTGCTTGCTGGATTCTAATTTAACTGCAAGGTGGATTATTCAACAAAGGTGGAGATGGGGCAAATGAAATGAACACTATTGATAATGTATATGCTGATAATAACCTAAAGTGGTGGTTATGACCCTAACAAAGTGACATTGCAGTTACTAGAGAGAATGATGTGTATCCTAATATAAGTTCAGGCTGACCAATTTCAAGGGATAATATTTCAATAGAAAACTTGTTAACTAATAAAGCTATTGCAGTGCAATGTCTACAATATAGTCTGGGTGTACTTTAATCCAGTATTCTTTATAGAGCTTGTCTGTATTTGCCCACGGCCCCCCCCCCCCCGCTCCCTCTCTACTAACATACATAAATCTTCCAACTCTTAATATAACTAAGGTTGTAAGGATCACAGCTAACAGTAGAGCTTTCTCTGTGAAGAAATAGAATAATTTCGTGAGCTGTTTCGACAACAGGCAGAGCGCACGTCCTACTGCTATGGGGGGTGGGGGGACACTGAGGGTGAAAAGGAAGGGCTTTTTCTAAATTTTTAAAAAAGAGGTCTATTTGGGGGATTTTTTTGGCCCCAAAACGCAACCCCCAAAAAATCCCAGTCATGACGTCGCACACACATCTACCATGCCCCTTTTTCTGTTTAAACTGATTTGTTTGGGCCCCCAAAATGGGCAGGAAGGCCGGAAAAAAGGCGCGATTTTAAAAGAAAGATGCACAGGGTTTTTTCCCAAAAGAAGGGATGGGTCTAAAAAAATTTTTGCTCAAATTTTAAAAAAAATTTTGCCCATTTAAACTTTGTTGGGTAAAAAATGTTAACAAATTTCTCTTTTTCTTGTACCCTTTACTACTTGCCCGATGGGAGGGGTAAATCAAATGACTAAAGTTAATTTTTTTCAACCCTTTTTGGGCTCCCTTGCTCACTTCAATTTTTGGGCTCAAACTTCTTCATGGAAATGATGCTTTTTGTTCTGCTGGGCTTCAAAAAATGCCAATCTGGGTCCCCCTTCCTATCTCATTTTTCTTTCCCGTGGTATTCAAAGGGACAATTCCCTTCTTTGTGTTTATTTTTTTTTTGTGGTTTCTGGGGAATTTTTTTTTGATTTCCCATATATTGGGCCTTTGGGCCCTTTTTCCCTTTAACCCCTATTGGTTTTTGGATTTACTTGGACGAACTAAAAAATTTTCCAATGCCCTTGGGCCTACCCCCGTGTTTCCCCAAATATAAATCTTGTTTTTCCCCTAGTTTTGAAAACATCAGCATTGGGTTTTGTGATGTCCTTTTGGCCAAATTTTTATGCAAAAACAAGAATCACAGAAAGTATGTTTTTGGGGGCCATTTTTAAACCCGAAATTTCTTCCCTTTGGGGAAAGTTAAAGCGGGCAGAAATTTGGTTTTTCCCTGTTCTCGTTGAGGATTTTTCGCCCATCTTCCCCCCCTCGTATAAAAACCCATCTTTTTTGTTACGCGGGGGAAATAAAATGACAAAGGCAGTTACTTTTTGGGGAATACGTGCCCCCGGGGAAGGGAAATGTCAAAAGGGGGTGGCGGGCCCGCCAAATCCCCCTCCCCCCCGCACCGCGGGGAGTATGACTCCCCAAAAACAACCCCGGGAAAAAATTTTTGGGGGTTTTTAAGCACCGAATTAAAGGGATGTGAAAATAACCTTTTAAAATTAAAGATATCTTCAGGGGTTTTTATTCTGGGGTTTTCCCTTTTTTTTGAAAATTTTTGCTTCCCGTTCAAAAAACCCCACGTTGGGGCCCTAAAATTGGGACATTTGTGCGGAAAAAAATTGTAAATATATCCCAAAGTCAAAAAAGGGGAAACCTTAGCCCTTAATAGGGTGATATTTCATTGGGGAAAACCTTTTTTTTTTAAAATATATGGAAAAAGGGAAATTTTTTTTTGAGGGCTTCCAAAAAAAATTTATACATGAAATTTTTTCAATGTCTTTTGATTGAAAGAATTTTTTTTTTGTTGGAAAAAAAAATTCCCGTATAAAATTTCCCCCAAAGGTCAAATTTTGGGGGTGAAAAAGAACCCTATTCTGCTAGTTATTACATTGAAATTAAAAAATTTTAGGGGTTGTACCTTATAGGGCATTGATGACATATTTTGGGAGGGATATTTTCCGGGAATGTTTTTTTTTTAGGGGCCCTCCCCTGTGGGAAACCCCAAACCCGTCTCGAGAACAAGCCTCAACACCTTCCCAATTTAAAGTTATGGTTTGGAAAGGGCCCTTTTTTTTTTCTGTCCCGTTGCGGCTTAGGGGACAGAATTTTAGGAAAAAAAACTGGAGTGGGGGGAAATGAAATTTTCCCAAACAGCCCCCGCTCATAGTTAAAACACTTATGGGCTTTTGAGAAAAGTTCATAGGGGTTTTTGGGTTCGCAAAATTTTTTTAAATTTTTTTCTATGTTTATTTTGTATTTTATTGGGAAATTTAAAATGGGGCAATTTATTTAATTTAAAATTTTTTTTTTTGTTTCTATGAAATTAAAGGGGGGGGGGGTCAAAATAGCCTGAAATGTGTAAGCCTGTCTGTTCTTATTTTCTTCAGGTTTTAATTTAAAACATTTTTTCTTTTTATTTTTCTTATTTTTTGCTGGAAAACCAAAAAAATTTTCATTTTTTTCTACATTTTTGGGGTAGTGGTCTGTGCATTTCCGAATATTGTGAGCTGGATTTTATTTTAATATTTAAAAAGGGAATTTAATTTTTAGCCCTTTAAAATGCTTTCAATTTTATTTTAAATGGGTATAGAAATACTACAAAGTCTTCAAAACATTTGCTAGTTTGAATACTGAGCTCTTTAACTAAGTGTGAAAAAAACCCTTAAAAAAATAAACACAACTTTCCAAGCCAAAAATGGGGATTCCAAGGGTATTTTCCCCGCAATTTTAAAAAAAAAAAAACTGATTACTGGTAGTAATACTTAATGGAGTTGTCTCATGACCAGAAACTGTCCATGCACACTATTGCTTTAAGGGGTGTTCACTGACAGGGGTTTCAGTCCCTTTAGTACTGTATATATGAAAAAAATTTCCACCCCCTGGGGGGCTTTGGGGCCTTTCCCATGTATGCATTTGTGCTCTGCTCAGCTAGTTTTGTCGTGCCAAAGGGCCCTTTTTTAAAGGGGCAGAGAGAAAACCCCTTTAAAATTTTTGTTCCTGCAAAATTTTCCCCTGGGTTCGGGAAATGGGAAACGGGGGGAAATGGGGGCCCCCGCAAAAAGTTTTCCCCTTCTTAAGGGGAAAAATAAAAAGCCAGCTCATGGACTCCATTAAAATATAAAAAAATTTATACTTACCTTCCACTGGGTCCAGCACTGAGTCTCACCGTTCTTTTGTTTTCATTCTTTACTTTAAGTGTTTTGTTTAACCAAATTTTGTTTTGGGTCCGTTTTTTTGGGTTTTCCCAAAAAAACCTTTTTTAAATGCGCTGCATAAATCCCCATTTCCCAAATGCAATTTCCAAAAACGAAAGGGGCCCTGTTTGGAGGAATTTTTTGGGTTTCAGCGAAATTTCCCTTTTTAAGGGTTTTAAATTGGGCGGGCTGTGCGGTCAAAAAAGTTTAAAAATTGGGCATGCCCAAATTTTTTTGGAAAGGAAAACCCAAAAAAAGCATCACCAAAAGGATGTTTTAAATCACACAGCACATTTTTTAGAAATTTTTGGGGGGGTTTGGATCCCTTTTTTTGGGGCCCCAAAAAAAAAGATCCAAAAAATGCCCTCTAAAAAAAAAGGGGTTAATTTTTGGGTTTGGGAAATGGGTAAATTAAAACCCAAAACGGGGTTAACGTTTAGGCGGGCAGAATGGCTTTGGGGAAAGGGGGTTAAATGGCCCTTTATTAAAAACCCCCAAAGCATTACCCCGGGTCTATTAAAGGTGATGGAAAATTGGGGGGCTGTCAACTTTTTTGGAAGGAAAAGGATAAAACAGGGGAAGACGGGGGAAGTGAAGGGGAAATTGGGTTGGAAATGGTTTTAAAGGGGAGGATAAATTTGGGGGGCTTTTTTGGGGACTCCCCCAAAAGAAAGCTATTAGTTTTTCTAGAGAAGTGGGGTTTACATTTTAAAGTTTATAGAAGGGTAAGGGAAAACAGGCGTTAAACCTTTTTCAGGCTAACTGAGTATATTTGATGGTGAGCTTTCGAGAGAACTAGCTCCCTTCTTCAGACATGATGATATACCATCACTCTTCTACTACTTTCTATGGCTAACACGGTACAACATTATACTACTATCTTTAAAGTGAGTACACCCCTCAAATTTTTCTAAATATTTTATTATATCTTTTCATGGCCCAACACTGAAGAGCAGCAAAAGTGAGTACACCCCTAAGAAAAAATGGACAAATTGTGCCCAAAATGTCAATATTTTGTATGACCACCTTTATTTCCCAGTACTGCCTTAACTCTCTTGGGCATCGAGTTCACTAGAGTGTCACAATTTGCAGTCCCTGGAATCCTCTTCCACTCCTCCATGACAACATCACAAAGCTGGTGAATGTTTGAAAATTTGCACTCCTCCACCTTCCGTTTGAGGATGCCCCACAGATGCTCAATAGGGTTTAGGTCTGGAGACATGCTTGGCCAGTCCAGCAACTTTACCCTCATTTTCTACAATAAGGCAGTGGTCATCTTGAAGGTGAGTTTTGGGTCGTTCTCATGTTGGAATACTACCCTGTGGGTAGGGAAAATGGCAAATTGGGCACAATTTGGCCATTTTCACTTAGGAGTGTCCTCACTTTTGTTTGATACTCTACATGTGCTACAGAGGGTGGGTCCTCAAAATATTTTTCTCTAACTAGACCTGAGGGAATTTGAGTCCAACACAGAAGGAGACATGTATGAAGGAAGGCGCTTCGAAGTGAATTGGCGAGTCTCGTTTTCAGTGTATAATGCCTCTGAATATATGAAAGTGTTTTTGTGCGATAATAAATGGAGTCTAAAGTTGGACGCACCTCGCCTATGTGGTAGGCGCATTATGAAACTTAGGTGCATTAGGAATGTGCCTAACATGTATAAAGACTATAGATAGGTTGAAAATAAAAGAAAAGTTATTAGAATAGCATGTCAGTGAATAGAAACTATGGTACTGATTTTGTTTGGTGGACCACAGCTCCCAGCAAGACTTGTGGTATGCTGGCTCTTGCTGTATGTAGAATAAAGGGTGAGAGCAGCAAAAATACATTTCAAATTTAATGTAGAAAAAATAAAAAAAATAAAAATCTGAACAACATCATCAGTAGATTATTTAATGTAAAATTAGTTTTAGATTTTTTAATCTTAAATACATTTTATAGGAGATATTTTTATATTTTTAGGCTATTATATAATTTAATATTAATTTTATATACATTTATTAAATTTACATAATTTAATTTTATTTAGTTTGATAATTATCATAAATCACTTTTAATTCTTGTACTAGTGTAAGTTAAGAAATATTGGAAATTTTTCTCCCTAACAGCACATCATGCTCTTCTTCGACTCCTCAGGCTCAGGCAGACCATATTAAAATTGGTCTGCCTGTTCAAGGAGTAATGCGCCTAGTTTTGCCGAACCACATTCATATACGCGTCTAATATTACATGTGGTGCAACACCCCACGGGACGCTCCCGGAACGCCTCCTCGTGTCATTCACATTAGAAAGTGTCCAGTTTTATGAACAATGCGCCTAACACATTCATTAGGTGCATTAGCCATCGTAGACTGCTCAATTTGGCTCATTTTACGCCAGTAAAGGGTGAAAACCCCAATCATACATATCTCCCTGAGTGTAGCACCAGTTTTTGCTTTTTGCTCTTATTGATGAATTTACTCCTTGTGCTTACACTTATGCCTCGTGTATGGATTTTTACCATAAAATCAATGGAAAGCAATAAAAATCAACACACAAGGGATACTGATAAATACAAGGTGTGATTTTATAAATTCTATTTCAAAAGATATCCTCCGATCCTCCTTAATTTAAAAAAATCACTTTATTTCCATACTTTAAAAAATCATAGCAAATAGCTAACAGCTAACGCGTTTTGGGACTCTATTCCCATAGAGTCCCGAATCGCGTTAGCTATCTGCTATGATTTTTTAAAGTATGGAAATAAAGTGATTTTTTTTAATTAAGGAGGGTCGGAGGATATCTTTTGAAATAGACTTTGTTAGTATTGCCCACTGAATCCATGGACTTCCTCCTTGGATCCTTTTTGTGGATATATGCCCAGAAATAATTACTGAACACTTCGGAGACTAAACAGAGCAGAGCAGGCTGCTGTGCCTTCCGTATACTAATATAGTGATTTTATAAATAACTAAAAATTATGGAACTGGTAAAGTATACTGACAACAGTACATAAACTTATAAGAACATATAGGGGGACATATATGAAAACTGTCTAGGTCTACGACTTTCTTTGTTGCCCATAGCAACCAGGCAGAGCTCCACTTTCATATAGTCCTCTGAAAAAAAGAGGAAAGCTCTAATTGGTTTTCATACATGAGGCCCATAGTAAGCAAAAAAATGGCAATGAGCAGACAAATGCTAAGTATATGAGGTGTGGCAGAGTGACCTTAGGTGGTCGTATGTTTCTGCCACCTGGCTCAGCAGTGAGTATTTGTGATTAGTAAGCAGGGAAGAGAATGACAGTAGCTGCCTGAGAAGAAAGGTGATGTCTGAGCATCTGTGGCAAAATCGTGGAGCTCTCGTCACTTGTTGTATCCTCTAGAGACAAGCTGTACACTATGAATCATTGAGGTAGCAGCTAAAACAAAAATGCTACAGAATTTATAATAATGATGAAAATGCTTATTTAATTTGCAAACGTCACACGTCATTTTTTTTTTTTGTGGTAAAACCCCTTTTGAAGTCCTCTGCACTTCACTGAGGTGTCAAACAACACGAAAGAGAGTTCTTATAGAGCATTTAAGATGGCCTCTTGCATTTATAAACATATGTTAACAATAAACACATATATTGAAGGATATAGAAGTTTTAGAACTTTGTGGTAGCCTCTATGAGGGAAGTATCACTGAGATCCAATGGAGGTTTTGCCCAGATTGTCAAATACCCCATCCTTAATCAGGACTTTACTTCACTGTTTATCAGTTTATTCCTTAAATAGACTGTCACATATTTTCCCAGCATGCAGACAAGTAATGGAAAAAGACATTAAACGTGTATCTAGAAAAGGAAACTCACAATAATGATACAAATTTTGCTTTATGGGAGACATACATATAGCCAGCAGGGGGTAACATCACCCAATCATAGTACTTATTGCTAATGAAAGGACTCATGGGAGAAGAGCTGAGCCTGGAGGAAGTGAAGGTTCAAAATTATGGGGGCCATATGACTAGAACTTATAGTGGGCATCTGTCTGCAACATATATGGAAAGCATGTGATGGTATTTATAGGAAGTATGTGGCAGGTAGGTTTTTTCACTCTGACTCTAAACCTAGTCCTAATCTTTAACCATAACCCTAGCATGGGGCTGGAGTTAGGTTTTTTTTTAAACTGGTCTGCAGGACTTAACTTACCAATCTATGTCTTCTCCTTTCACTATCAGCTCTTCACCCAGTCCCTTTAGGCGCTGTGACACTAAAACTCTGACATCACTTCCAACATCACTTCTAGCTCAGTGTCCCTTTTGGATGCTCTGTGGTGATATTGGACCAGAAGTGACATTGGACGTGTCATCATATATCGGTTAATTCATTCCTGCAGATGAGTTTAAAATCCCTAACACTAACCCTTACCCTAATTTAGGGATAGAATTATGGTTTTGGACAATTTTCGTCAAAAATTGATTTAGGCTGACCCAAACTCAAAGTGCAACTCTAGTAAAGAGGCCTCAAAAATATTGGAAATCACAAATTGTGATAGGTGTCATACTTTCACCTGCCTAATATGTCATATACATATAACTTCTAAATAGAAACTGCCTACTCTATTGTTCTTTGCTGTGGTAAACACTGTTACATTGTAAGAAAAATTTTTTAGGTCAGAGATGACAACAAAAAATAACATGAGGTAGAAGGTTCCATAGTCAGGTGCCCAATGCCCACACAATTCCATATCCACTGACTCATTTCTCCAATTTGGAGTTATAATCTAATTTCATTCTCAATTTACAGTTTTATGATGCTATAAATATCAGCTAAACGCACAACCCACTTAACTCCCCTAAAGAATATATGGTATAAATTCTAACAAGAAACATAGCAAGTTGAACGAGTTAACTGTATACGTTCCAATCTTCTGATGAAATGATGTGTATTCTTTAAATTGCTCTGATTCAGGTTCGGACTGGCCCACACAGGAACAAGGTGCCCTGAGTTTCTTTTAAACTATAAATGCATCCTTGGGTGAGGCTAAAAAGGTGGTAGGGTGACCCAGCAGAATTAACTCCACTAGTGGAACCCCCCTCAAACAACTCCACTGGTGGGCCCCAGAATCAACTCCACTAGTGGGCACTCCAGAATCAACTCCTCTGGTAGAACCTAGGCATCCCAGACACTTCTCTGATGTAATGCATACAAGTTACATCTGTTAACCTGCTATGTCTGGTCTGTACATATTAACATAATAAAATTGACTTTACAACCTTTTGTTTTTAGTAAGAAATGAAACAATATCTCTTCAAATACAGAATATGCAGATAATGATATATTGTGGAGGACCTTACTAGAAGATGCAGGGGTTGGATTCTGAGCATCATATGAGGTTCTTGATGAAGATGCTGATGAACCTTGGAATATAATGCATTATTAGAGGTGGTTTCATAATACTAATATCAATATTAACCTTATAAAAGAAGGGAAACAAAGTGTTGTGCTTAACCTGCAGCACTTAAACTGTAGCTTGTTCTTACAGTTAGCAGCTGTCCAGATATGTTGTGAGCCCCTGGGTCCTAGTACACTTTACAAACAAGATGTCATTATCAGTCTCTAATTCTTGGTTTGCAAACTCTTAGTTTGATCCTTTTATATGGAGTTTTATTGCTTTGTTATTTGGGCATAGCAGTGGGATTGCATGGACACTATATGATTCTTTTATTTCTGCTCTTTATAGTGGTTTGTTTCAGATAACAAGGTAGCAACACAATTTTTTGCCATCTAAGTGGCTATATAGGGTGACATGTATTTATCTATGCATTTAGACGCCAAAGTTCATGCACATAATATTAGTCTAGAATGCACATGATTTATGAACCCACTCTACAGTGGGTCAAAAGTCAGGTGCATTCTAGCGCTTGTATGACATTTCTGGCTCAGGTAAACCACTTTGAAAGTAGTTTAACTGTTCCAGCAGTAATGTGCCTAGAAATGCCGTAGCGAAGCTATAAATCTATAGCTTCGTACAGTTCTAGTGTGCCCCGTCTCCCCAGAATCAGGCACATTACAAAGTGCCGCAGGCGCTTTGTAATGTGCCTGATTCTGGCGTGCGGGCCATTTAAAAATGGCGTCTGAAAAGACACCTAATATCTGGTGCAGACACCTTCATACATGTCGCCCATAATGTACCTTGCAAACTACTGTGATTTTAAGGGTTTTTCTTAGTACAGGCTTTCACAGGCATTTTGTGCTTTCTCTCTGGCTTACAGTTTCAAATCCAGGGACGTGTCTCACCTCCCAGTAGATGTGTCTCTCCTCCCAGGAGGTGTATCTTCCCTCACTGAAGAATGGTGACCTCATCACGCCCCTCCCTGCTAACTCTTGAGTCATCATCATTCTGTGTGAGCAGTGGGAGGGAGAGGATATCACACCTCTGCAGACCTCCTGCAATGGTCAGTTCTCATGTCTGCAGAGCTGTAAGCTCCCTCCCAGGCTCCACAAGCTCCTTGTAACCATAACACCTGCATTGCTGTAAACCGTTATAAATACAGCCTGAATTGATGAAACAAATGTGAGAAATACTAACTGTTCTACATATTTCCTGAAAGAAGAGGGGGAACAAAGTATATAGGTGTGTCATATCTGGCAGCTAAAAAGTAATTGCCCAGATCCTTCACATAGAGCTGTCACTGTAAGAGGAGCAGAGAGCTCAGGCAGCCTTTATTACACAGCTCAGAGGGGAGTGAGAAGAAGATAATGTGAACACACAGACAGCAGCTAGCCCAGAAAGCTCATATAGCCAGTTTCATTTTCACACAGCTCAGAGGGGAGTGAGCACAGAGAGTGCAGATAGCCAAGCACTGCACAGGGGGAGTGTCCTGAAAGGGTTGAACTAAATATCAGGCAGCCAATCACAACACAGGGGGCGTGGCCAGACCTCAGGTTGCTGATTTAGCTCTAGACACACAGATTAGTTGGTACCTGCTATGCTAAATGATTTAGGTAATACAAACCATTGCAAAAGTGCTTATTTTTACTGTCCTCATCATTACAAATATCAGTGGTAGAAATTGTAAACCCTGAAAAGGTGATCTTGAATTAATGGCGCTCTAAAATGAATAATAATGATAGAAATCTGATTAAATATTTCGGCATTGACAAGACTGCAATTTCAAAATAGATACACTTCTGAACACTCCAGATTTGAGCCATCATCTTAGTCTCCACAACATCAGCATATATCGAATACAGTTGGGTAGAACCTATGTTACAATTTTAGGCATCTGTACCATTTATTTAGTATTTTAATAAACTGTTAAACATGTCATGATACTTGGTGTATGTGACATTACTTAGAGGGTAATTCATCCCACAGTGTAAGAAAATGGGTTGACAGAGGATGTTTGTATGTGAGTGTCTATTAATCAGTAGGAAGTAAGCTGAAGAAGTCAAATAACTACCTAACTACTGGGAAGAGAGACCTACATAACTGCTTTGGGGTCGTATATATCTAACTAGCTACTGGGGGCACTATATATATCTAAATAACTACATGGGGCCATATATATATATATATATATATATATATATATATATATATATATATCTATATTATATATATATATACCTACTTAACTACTGAGGAGTCTTATATATACACCTATCTGACTCCTGGGGGCCCTATATATACACCTACCTAACTGCTGGAGACCCTATACATACCTATCTAGCTACTGGGGGCCCTATATATGCCTAACTAACTGCAGGGGGCCCTATATATCAACCTAACTACTGGGGGCCCTATGTATACCTAACTACTGAGAGGGCCCTATATAGACCTACCTAACTTCTGGGGGACCCTATATGTACCTACCTAACTAGTGTGGGGGCTCTATATATACTAGTGCATCTCAAAAAATTAGAATATCACTGAAAATATAATTGATATCAATAATGTAAGTCAAAAAGAGAAACCCATATATTGTATAGACTCATTACAGTATGAATTACAAGGTTTAATATAATACATTTGTGAGCCCTGTAACAATTAAAAACATAGTTCTGGAGAACCCTTTTAATTTTCTATGATATTCTAATTTTCAGAGATGCACTGGTAGCTAACTAACTACTAGGGGGACCATATATATACCTACCTAACTACTGGAGCCCTATATACACTTACCTAACTGCTGGGGGGTAGACCCTATATACTCTTACCTAAATACTGGGGGACAGTATGTACCTACCTACCAGCTGGGGGACCTATGTAACTACTTACCTATGGGGGCCCTATATACCTATATACTGGGGGCCTTACATTACCACCTACCTATAGGGGATCCTATGTACCTACGTACCTACTGGGGGGTCCTATATACCTACCTACTAGAAGGGGCCCTCTATACCTTCCTATCTGTTGTCGAACCCTATGATCCTACTTATCAGGAGGCCTTTATACTTATCTACTAGGGGCCTATGTACCTACTTAGTGGAGGAGCCTTATATATATCTACCTACAGAGGAAACCCTATATTCCAAACTAGCTACTCTCCTTTTAGGTAGGTTACCTATGGGGGGGGGGGCTATACTGAAAGGGAACTTTACCTACTTAATAGGAAGAGTCTGCTACTTATTTGACTAATTTTTAGAGTTTAATCTACCTAAAAGGACCGTCTACCTACATGTCTGCCTTTTTGGGGGGGAGGTGTGGTCTAGCTACTATATTAGGTGTGTTCCTACCTACTGGTGGTACAAATGAGAGCCCTGTAGTTGGTTGGGGGCACTTGCACTGTTTGGAGTCTAAGGCCGTGTTCACATGGCTTATTCACGGCGGATTTGTGAGCCGGATTGCGCTCGCAAATCCGGCGTGAATAAGGGGCGGGACGGGGGCGGGGCCCGATCGCGGCGGGAGCGCCGCTCCCCGGCCCAATAGACTGTCATTATTTACGGCGCGTAAGCGCCGTAGATAATGTGCATGTCACTTTCTCCCCCCACGGAGGATTCGCCGAGCGGGGAGGAGGGTCCTTCCCCAGGTTTTAAATCAGTGCAGTGTTCTTTGAAGCAGGTATCTTCGCTCCCTAAAGTATGCAGGCCCTGAACGGGACCCAAAAAGGGTAACAATAGCGTAAGGACCCACCTGCACCTTAGGTCCCCTTGACGATTGGGAGATGGGCTTAAACATTTTTGGCCAAAAGTGTGAACTGAGAACCTCACTTTTTTTCATTATATCCTAGTTAGCAGAAATGCTTTTCCAAATTTCCTATGTCCCATTTGATGGTTTCCTTAGTCCATAGTTTTGCCACTGTTTTTTGAATTTGAATGTCTATATGTAATTGTTTGCCACACCACTGTGCATTTGTTTTTTCAAACAAAGTTTTTCTATGTGCAAAACAATTTGTTGTTTTTGATTATATGTAGGGGGGAGTGGTAGTCTCCATTTTGTTTTTGCATCCCACCCACTTCCCCAGGTTTTAAATCAGTGCAGTTTTCTTTGAAGCAGGTATCTTCGCTCCCTAAAGTATGCAGTCTGAACAGGACCCAATAGAGGTAACAATAGAGTAGGACCCACCTGCACCTGAGGTCTCCTTGACGATTAGGAGGTGGGCTTAAACATTTTTTGGCCAAAAGTGTGAACTGAGAACCTCAATTTTTTCCAAATAAACAATGTAGGGCAATGTACCTGAAGTTGTAGACTTTTCTGTAGACATTGATCTTCTATTATCTGCATATGATAAATAAACAATGTAGGGCAATGTACCTGAAGTTGTAGACTGTTCTGTAGACATTGATCTTCTATTATCTGCATATGATAAATAAACAATGAAAGTAGTAATAAATACAAACAATTTACAATTACTAAACCTGATGACTACATGACTAAATCTGACATAAAATTACTAAATCTGTTGATTACGTGACTTAAGCTGACATACAATTACTAAATCTGATCATTTAGTCTGTCTTTATATTAATTTAGAACCTACAGTATTGTATTACCAGGTAAAACAACAGATAACACAGTGGAACCCAAATGGACTCTGTTGTAAAGTCATAGGGATCCAGCTGGAATCATTGGTATTTGTCATCACGGATCAGGAATCACAAAAAACAGTGTTAGTTAGCACACTGGAAACTGCACTCTGCACTCTCTAAAGTATATAGAAGCATTGAATATATGGGTTACATAAATTGCACTACCATACTTACTACGCCTATTATACTATACTCAGGCTCGGACTGGTGCACATGGTGCAGAGAGATTCAAATAACTCCTCTTCAGTTCCAGTGCTAGATATAACACACTACAGCCTGGTTGATATTTGCGCTGGAACCTCCATCGTAGAGGTGAAAAACTGACCCAATGATATCCCTTCACTACAGTGAGCCCCTGGGCTAGATGGAACCCTAAGCTTGGTGGATCCCTGGGCATGACAGTCTTAATTCTTATTTTCCCAGAGACAGACAGAGAAGGAGAGGTAGAAAGCAAAAGGCAGAGTGCAACAGTCATGTGCAGTATGTGTGTAACGTCAGAGGAGGTGCAGTGGGCCCTGACTGCCACCCAGCCCACTGTCCCTGCCTACTTGGCGTGCTGCCCTAGGCGGCAGACCCCAACTGGACGACAGCCCCTACGCTGCTAAGTGCAGGGCCGTCAGGAAAGCTCAGTGTCAAATAGTCCGGGTTGGTAACGGTCGGGAACGTAATAGCCAAAATCAGAAACCAGCAGAGTAAACGGGAAACAAGCCGAGGTCAAAACACGTGCGGGAGCGCGATACATAAACGGAGAGCAAAACGGAGTCAAGAGGCAAGCCGAGGTCGAGATGCAAGGAAAAAAAAACCAACAACAAAGCACAGGGAACTCTAGGGAAAACCTTTGTCAGGCAAAGCCTGCAGGGAATGAGGACGTTTAAGAGGTCTGCCTGGACACTGCCCCCGCAGCTGATTGGTGCGGCGTCCGGGCCTTCCGATTGGTCCTAAGGGACACACTTTCAGTTGGGAGAGGCTGCAGAGCTGTCACTCCTGGCTCAGGAGCAGCACCTCTCCCCGGGTGTGATCCCAGGGTAGACTTATTAACCCTCGCAGGTCGTTGTGCTAAACGGGTGGAAGACTGCCCAGACGAACGTATCCTGACAATGTGCAGTCATGTACAGTAGCTCTAGAATGGGTCTCAAGAATCAACTCCGCTGGTGGGCCCCAAGAATCAGCTCCACTGGTGGGCCCCAAGAATCAACTCCATTGGTGGTCCTCAAGAATCAACTCTACTGTTGGTCCCCAACAATCAACCCCACTAGTGGGCCTCAAGAATCAACCCCACTGGTGGGCCCCAAGAATCAACCCCACTGGTGGGCCCCAAGAAACAACCCCACTGGTGGGCCCCAAGAAACAACCCCACTGGTGGGCCCCACGAAACAACCCCACTGGTGGGCTCCAAGAATCAACCCCACTGGTGGGTCCCAGTCACCCCAGTCTAAAACTGACTATTCTACTATATTTCTTATACTTGAGGTGAGGTCCTTCAAGTATTTTCGAAAGCCACAAATCCAGCGTTCCATCTATGTTCTTTGCAATATTTCCACAAGAATTTTGTTCCAGGAACATGCAGAAAATGCTACAGGAGGACAAGGATGCAAGTTTACCTCCTGTTTACTTTTTTTTTTTTTTATTAAATGGTACTTTCTCTTTAGTCCATTACTAACCACAGGCCTAAGGCTCTTTTCACACAGTATTTTGTAGAACCATTTATTGAATCCACCCAGCACTTCAAGACGTGGTGTTAAAGGTGACTAACAGTTAAACACAGAAGTCTCCAGGACCTGTTATAGCACGATGATCACACAGCATAGTTACAGTGCTCGCATAATCTTTTTTGTATGGAGGTAGTTATACCTGATATATAAATTTTAAATGCAGACGCAATATCATAGATATATTACAGAGTATAACATCATGACTAACTAGCCAAAAAAGCCAAAATTAAAATTAAGATAATACCTGATGTTGTAGAATAAACACGCTGTGGACCTGTAAAAGGAACATATTACTAAGACAAGTGCATAAATAACATCTGATGAAAGTTGGTGAGTTTTGGTATAGAAAGAACTAATTAGTAGCAGTTGGGATTTACATAACATGCAGGTTCACCAGTGGAGACCTTACAATTTCATATAAGACAATTACATAAATAATATCCGAATTCAATGTTCATGTCAGAGGTGTATATCTATATTGACAGATAATACGTCAGCCATGAGGTCATTAGAGGGAAGGTGCCAGTTCTGGTTGGTTCCATCCCCTTTGCAGAACTCCCCAATGCACTATATTAAAAAGGAGATAAATGCCTTAGGAGTTATAAAAAAAAGTGAAGAAAGAGGGAGACAAACAACATGTTTTTCCTCATAGATGGAAAAAACATAATATATGGGGGCCTATTTTGATCTTTGCATATGGGGTCCCCTCTCTTCTTTGTGTGCCATTGCCAGGAGCACTACATTAACCCATTTCACCTTAAAGAAATATTTGTTTTTTTTTGCCTGCATAGATGTATGAGGGCTTGTTTTTTGCAGGACAAGATGAACTTTTTATGGTACCATCGCGGTATAACATAATGTCCCGGAAAACCCTAAAAAATCTATTTGGGATGGAATGTGAAGAAAAATGCAATTGTGGTATTTTTGTGTGGGGGGGGGGGGGTTCGTTTTAATAGAGTTCACTGTTTGGTGTAAATGACATTATCTTTATTATTCAGGTTGTTTCAATTCCAGTGAAACCAAATTTTTTAAGTTTCTGTTATGTTTTAGTATTTATTTTTTTTTTTTTTTTTTTTAATCTAACACTTTTTTATTTTTTAGGTCTGCGCTGCAGGGCCATTTTCTGTGACCAGTAACTTTTTTTTCCCATGCACCTAAGTAAGGCCTCATATTTTGTTGGCTGAAGTGTAATTTTTATTGTAGTATTTTGAGATACATACTGTTCTATCACCTTGTATTCCAATTTGTGGGCACAGGAAAAAAAAATGTTTCTATTTTTTCCCACATCATTCGTAATACAGAAAAATAATTTGTAAGGCTGAAAAAGGACAAACCCTTCTCCAGAATCCGAGTCCCTATAACTTTCTGTGTTATTAAATTCTAGAAACACATCCAGACTCTTTTAGAACTTTTTTAGTAAGTTCACCCTAACAACATTTTCTGGCAAAGAGTTCCACAGTCTCACTATTCTTACAGTAAAGACTGCTATATTTCAAAAGGTCAGATTTTTACAAGCGTGGCAATATGAATTATGTTTACATTGTTTATTATTTTATTAGTAAAATGGGAAAAGGTGTGTTTTAAACTTTTAATATTTTTCATTTTATTTTTTTTTAACTTGTAGTTTCCCTGGGGTACTTAACCACTAAAGGGCACAATCATTTTTACATTGTTCTGGAGCTCAGAGACTTTATACGATTGGGCAACACTGACCACGGAATCTAAGGAGTATAAATGCCAGGATCAGAGCTATTTCCAAACTTGCTTGCTAGCACCAATATGACGTAAGGTTAAGGGTTAAAGGATATGTATAATTTTGCATTGTTTCTATTTTTTTAATTGTTGTAATGTACAAAAATAGAAAATAAGACTGGGTTTACATTTCCGTCGGAGGTTCCATTCGGAACCGCCATCTCAAGTTCCGTCGGGAACCTGCTGCACTATTTTTTTTTGTTAAAAAGAAAGGACCCACTGTCATGTCCCATGACTTCATGGTTCATATTCAGCATTGTAATTTCTATTACTGCTTTGTATTATTCTTAAGTTTGTCCCTCTCATCTTCCTGTATGTGTGCTCTGAGGTATTCAGCTCCTCCCTCCATCTAGCATTTTCCATCCTTTCTGTCTCACTCAAGCACTGTATACTCATCCTCTGCACCTACTCTGTAAAGTTATCATCTTTTCACCTACTACTTTGGTGTAAACTACAAGATTCAGCCTGGAATAAACTCCTGTTGGTTCTTCATACACGCCAGAGTAGTTGAGTTGACACTGTCTGACAAGATTGCTGAAGTAAGTTTACAGTTTAATACAGACTTCCATTACCACATGGGCCTGATGAACTTCACACTTGCTGTCAGCGTATTGGAGTCAGAATAGCCACCGTAGTCAATACGGTCCGTCCAGCACTGTTCGTATCCATTGGTAAATGGGTCCATTTACACCAATGGAACCCATGACACAGATGTGAACCAGGTCTAAGCATTCTTCATTAAAATGTAAATAGTCTCCACTTTCTGGAATGTAGATGTAGATGTTTGCTGTCTGTAAACATGCAGACACTTACAATTGCAGTAAAATAATCTCATCCCTATCGCAAATTAGGTTTATATATTTACTGTGCAAACTTTCAGCTTTTTGCAAAAAAAAGAAAAATGTTAATAGCTCAATACAACTAGTTAGTCCAACGGGAAAAGTAGAATATTTTGTAGATCACTCTGTGGACTGTGTCCAATTCATACAGTATAGACTGCTATGAACATATTTGTGGTATTCTTACAGGAATATGACTTTATCTGCAACCCGGCATCTTTCTAGCAAAGAATTAATTGGTAATGCATTACCTGATGTAGTAGGACGAATGTAATTTTGATCTGTAAAAGAACAATATTATTATGTACATATAAAACATGGAGCCTACCTAGAAGTAATGCGGAAGCTACAATCTTCCAGGCCAGGGGCGTCGCTAGGCAGCATCATTCGGGGCAGAAGCCCCGGATGTAAAGCCTTCTGCCCCGAATGATTAGTCTCCTAACTCTCTCTGCTCGCTGCAGTGAGAAGCTCCGCCCACCTCCAGAGCCTCAGCACTCTCAGAGAGCAGTGAGAGCAGCCCCCCTCCTCTTATGTGCTCCCTGCACAGCCCTCCCCCGGAGCTACAGCACCGACAGCAAGGTTCCCTGCCTGCTTCTGACGGCTCCTGCAGCAGATCGTCGGCCCCATCACTATGGAAACCAGAAGGAGTTCTGGTTTCCTCAAGTCTTCCAGAGCTGCCTAAACAGCCCAGGAGCTTCTAAGACCCCAGTGACCCTGCATAAGGTATGTCCTGAGGCAGGATGGAGGGCTATGCCCCCACCTCATATGTCTATGCTCATATACTGGACCTGTGTCACAGAGGTACAGTATATTAGTATATACATACACATAGAGACAGTATATACACAAATGTAACACACAGGTAAATACTGGACATGTGTATATACTGTCCCTGTGTGTATATTACAGTACATATATTTATATACACACTACACTACTATATATATATATATATATATATATATATATATATATATATATATATATATATATATATATACACACACGTGTACTTCACACAGGGACAGTATATACATGTATAATACTTATCTGGGTGTTACATTTGAGTATATACTGTCCCTGTGTGAAGTACACGTTGTGTATTGTTTATATATATACATATAATAAATATATTATAATATATACATATATAGTATATATATATATTATATTTAAATCATACAATATATAATATATATAAAAATATATATATATATATAATATACGTGGTGTAGTGGTTATATAAATATATATACTGTAATATAACACACAGACATAGATACAAATGTAACACACAGTAAATACGGGCATCTGTATATACTGTTCCTTGTTGTATATTATATTAATACCACTAACCATATATATATATATATAAAATATATATATATTATAATATATATATATATATATATATATATATATATATAATACACACACACATGTACTTCATACAGGGACAGTATATACTCAAATGTGACACCCAGATGAGTATTATACATGTATATACTGTGCCTGTATGAAGTACATGTGTATTTATATATATATATATATATATATATATGTATGTATATATTGGTGTAGTGTGTATATAAATATATATATATACTGTAATATACACACAGGAACAGTATATACACATGTCCAGTATTTACCTGTGTGTTACATTTGTGTATATTCTGTTCCTGTGTGTAACAGCTGGGTAGGGGCCATCTGCAGTGAGATAAGTCTGATGTATTAAAGTGGTCAAGCAAATAATAAGTGGAAGAAAAAAAAAAAGCACACACATATAACCTTTTCCCCATTAAAAATGCTTGTGAATGAAAAATTGTAAAAAAAGTACACATATTTGGCATCACCGTGTGCGTATCAACCCAGTGCTATAAAACTGATATTTTACCCCCTCCATGAACACTGCTACAAATTTTTGTTTTAAAAAAAAAAAACATTTTTTGTACATCCCACTGTACAAGAAATTGAATAAAAAGCAATCAAAAAGTCCCATGAGCCTCAGAACAGTACCAATGAAAAAAGTTATGGCTATTAGAATGGTATGAATTGGGTATTGCTGTAATCGTGTTTATGCCCCACAGTAAGTGCTGTAAAAAATTTTTTAAAAACAATACCAGGATTTTTTATATACTTTGCCTTATAAAATTTAGAATACAAGGTGATCAAAAAACATATATTGCCCAAAATGGTACCAGTAAAAATGTCTGCTCATCCTGCACAAAATAAGCCTTTACACGGCTCTATCAACATAAAAGAAAAAAAAAGAGTTAGATGAAAAAAGGAAAAAAAAAAAAATGGAAAACAGCTGTGTCATTTAGGAGTTAAACTACATCACCACATATACCGTATTGTTCAGACTATAAGAGGCACTTTTGTGCCCCCAAATTTGGGAAGAAAATGAGGGTGCAACCTATATTTTGATTCCAGCAGGAGGTAGGAGTGGGACAATGCTGTAGGCCGTGGGCTGGGAGGATGGGGTATGTGGTCGGAGACCATCAGTAAGGGAGTCAAGAGCAGAGTCTCTGCTGCTGGAAGCTAGCGGCGGGGTTTAATTATCCCCTTCATGCATATGGATGTCCCTGAACATCTAAATGGCATGAAGGATGTATAAAGCAGGCTCACACGCTGAGCCCACTCTATGCGTAGCGGACAGCGGCTGTTCCTTACACTCGCCACTAACAAAGGGCCCGTGTCCCGAATGTTTTAAGACCCTAGCAACGCCCCTGTCCAGGACATAAATAAAACTGAAGCATACTCTAATATCCTTATATTAGTACTGTAGATAAAATATTCCTTTAACAGATAGATCACTCCCATAGTATTATTCCCAAAACAGCGGACTGGATATCTGAATGAATTTTGAAATGAATTAAATCAGGTCTAGTTTATGGCCTGTTAAGAACATAGCAGCTACCCTGTTTCCCCGAAAACAAGACATCCCCCGAAAATAAGACGTAGTGCATTCTTTTTTATGCAATTCAGAGTTTGGCTGTTTATGCTGATTTTTGTCATGAAATCACTACAATATATTAATACATGTTGATTTTTGTTCAACAATAAATGTGAATTCTTGTTCATGGAAAACTAAGACATCCCCTAAAAATAAGTCTTAGCTCATCTTTAGGAGCAAAAATTAATATAAGGCACTGTCTTCTTTTTGGGGAAACAGGGCAACATGGACGCTGATTTTACCAATCTACACGGCATATGAAAGTCACAGAAGGGACCACCTGAGGCAGATAAAAAAACTGCTATGGCGGACATTGAGCTTAATGTATTACATGGCCTGTTATACAGTCACCTGGCAATAACATTGATCAGCAAAGTTTAGAGAAACCAGATCCTAAGGAGTTAGCTGATTACTAAACTGGCCTCTTTTTAACCTTGGTATTGTCTTCAAAAGACAACCCGTTTAAGCAGGCTTCGACTGACCCACAGGGGAACAGAGGGAACCTCCAATGGTTCACCTGGGGTTTCTTTTATATTGCATATACATTCTTGGGAGAGGCAAAAAGGAAAGAGAAAGAGGCAAGACTTGGAGCTCTGTTCGTCCTTGAGGTGATGTCACTCCCTGCTCTCAGAAAACAGACATCTGTCCATTATGCAGGTTACCAAACCTGCGTGCACTCAGAGGGCTCATAGAATCTTATCTCATGACTAAAGTAAAATTTACTTACCAATGTATTTAGAAAAGTCTTCATTTAACTGTCCCTTCATGTTGAAAGCTAATCTGTGTAGTAAGAAAGGAAAAGGTTCCAGACATTAGCACCCCCCTCCAAGTGTGCCTGTGGGATACAGGTTTATTGCTTAAAGGGAAACTGAGCTCTGTGATATATAGGTTTATATTATTTGATGCTGAATTTCTGAGTAAAAACAGAGAAAATCTCAAAAGTGAAACTGAAACTACTGCTTACCCCACCCACATAGAGTGATCAACAGTTTGCTTGTACACACACTGATACATGGACAGTTATCAATCCCTGTATATGGACAGGGTCACTATAACTTCAATAGTAGCCCAGGATTTACACACCTACTCACACCCAAATACATCATCAAATAATATAAACCTATATATCACAGAGCTCAGTTTCTCACCTTCTTTCACATTCTGCTGTCAGTGCAGCATAAACCCCCCCTGACAGCTTCCCTTTAGGCTCTCAGGCACCCATTAATTTGTTACAAATATATTAGATTAATAAATAGCAATTTGTACAGATATATTTTTTTGGAAATCACTCCTATGGAACAGCAGTTCCAGCATCGCCATCAGCAGAGAAAGGGTTGTAGAATGGAGCCCCACTAAAAAATCCTATAAAAAACAAATCCTGTAGCTGCAGTGAGTTTGATTATTCATTTATCTGCATTACTAGATCCATCTCACTGTAATGCTGATTACATTCTTATATAAAGGATTGGCTATTCAGGATTTCCCTCCAGGCTCATTATGTATGTTAGGCTATGTTCACACAGCGTAATTACCGTAATTCCGCGCGTATTGCATTACCGTAATTTCGACGCGCATCTCGCCAGTATTATAACGCAAATACGCGGCGAAATGTGTGCCGAAATAAGCCCATGTGAACAAACCCTTAGAAATAAATGCTGTAGGTTAGATAAAAGTTTGTATCTGACACTCTGATGAAACTGGATATGAATGTAGAAGTAAAAAGACAAATAATCAGCAGATAAAGTATATAGACAGAGGGGAGGGTGCCTTCCAAAACACAGTATTATTAGAAGTAGCAGATTGCAGGTGGCCTATGAACTGTGCTGTAGATTGCAGGTAGGCTCTGAGCCAGGCTCAAACTGGATAGCCGGGGAAACACACTGTGGGACCCTGAGCATGGTCAGCCCCCTGCTTTTTAGAGAGAAAGTAGAAAAACAGAGACAGACCACAAGAGGCACGTGCAGTATGTGCAGTCATATAAAGTAGCTGTAGGGTGGGCCCCAAGAATTCAAGTCTACTGCTGGGCCCCAAGAATTCAAGTCTACTGCTGGGCCCCAGGGACTCCAGTCCAACATTGTTCTGATTCATGTACAGATCCGTTATGATGTTGGCATGGCTAAGAAGTGTTATTGGGCACGTCTAAGGGGCAAGGTATAGTGTATCTGTGGGATTCGGCTTCCTGGGGGTCAGCACTGGGACGTGATGAGTATTCACTGCATTAACGTATTTCAGTTTCTTGAATAGGGAGTGATATTTGTACAGTGTGTAAGTGACATATGAACAGGGCCGTTCCTATGGGCAGGCGAGGCGGGCGATCGCCCGGGGCGCCGAGGCTCCCCTCCCTCGAAGGGACAACACCCGACCCGCCCGCCCCGCGGTTAGCCTTTGACTCTACCGGCAGCTGCATACACTTAATGCAGCTGCTGGTACAGGGAGGAGGCAGGACGGAGCGCTCCCTTCCTGTCTCCTCCCCTGTATGTATCAGCGCTCAGTCAGAGCGCCGATACAAACACAGCAGCGTCGCAGGGGGGCGCACGGCTTTCACTGCGCCCCCTGCAACGCTCAGCTCGGCTCCCGTGTGTCCCAGGAGGCCCCGGCAGCTGAGTGTAAGCAGCGTGATGACGTCACGCCGCTTAGGCTATGTTCACACGGCTTATTTCGGGCCGTATTTACGGACTTATTTACGTCCGTAAATACGTCCTGAAATACGTTTCAAATAATGAACAATTAGATTAGCATTGATTCCAATGTAAAATACGCCTCATCATTCTCACGAGGCGTATTTTCGCGACATATTTACGGGCGTAAATACGTCCGTAAATACGATCGTAAAATTAAGTCTCCTGTCACTTATTGAGGCGTATTTTGCAAGTAAATCCCCATAGTAAAGAATGGGGAATGTATTTACGACGCAAAATCCGCGCCACACTTTGCGACACGTATTTGAAACGTATTTCGGGTCGTATTTGCGGACGTAAATACGTCCGTAAATACGCCCTGAAATAAGCCGTGTGAACATAGCCTTACACTGAACCCCGGCTCCCGGGACCTGGACACGCTACGGGGATCTTGGAAAGGTAAGTAAGTTTTTATTATTTTAAAATCCTTAGCTACAGGGGGCAGCTGGCTACAAGGGGGATACTGGCTACAGGGGGGACACGCACAGGGGACACTGCTACAGGGGACACGGCTACAGTGGAAACTGGCTACAGGGGGACACTTGCTACAAGGGGGACACTGGCTACAGGGGGCACCTGGCTACAAGGGGGACACTGGCTACAAGGGGGACAGTGGCTACAGGGGCAACTGGCTACAGGGGGCAACTGGCTACAGGGGACAACTGGCTACAAGGGGAACAACTGGCTACAGGGGGCAACTGGCAACAAGTGGGAAACACGTGCTACAAGGGGGACATTGGCTACAAGGGGGGACACTGGCTACAAGGGGGACACTGGCAACAAGGGGCAACTAGCAACAAGGGGGACACTGGCTACAGGGGGACACTGGCTACAGGGGGGACACTGGCTGCAAAGGGGACACTGGCTACAAGGGGGACACTGGCTACAGGGGACAAACTGGCTGCAATGGCAAACTGGCTACAGGGGGACACTGGCTACAGGGGACACTGGCTACAAGGGGGACACTGGCTACAAGGGGGACACTGGCTACAAGGGGGACACTGGCTACAGGAGCAACTGGCTACAGGGGCAACTATCCTGGAGACAGTGGCAACTGACTACAAGGGCAACTATCATGGCTGCTGGGGCTACTATCTGGTTACAGGGGGGTATTACATGGCTACAGGGGCAACTATCATGGCTGCAGAGGCAACTATCTGGCTACAGGGGAAACTATCGTGGCTACTGGGGCTACTGTCTGGTTACAGGTAGGTATTACATGGCTACAGGGGGCAGTTATCTGGTGAAGCACTGTGTTGTATTGTGGTGCATTATTTTCTGGGGGGGGGGGGGGAGCGAAATTTCTTCATCTCGCCCTGAGGGCAATTAAGCCAAGGAACGCCCCATCATATGAACATTGTGATTGGCATGTGTCTTATGGATGTGGAATTTGTTGTATCCAATGTGTGACTGATGAAATGTGTTTGCCTGCGGTGTGTGCTGTTTTGTTAGCAAGCAGATGTGAATGAACCCCATCCCGAAACACATAACTGTAATGTTTACTGTTTCAAATAATTGTTTAGCAATATTTTTGTTTTAGGCCATGTTCACACGGTGTATTTGCAGGGCGTAATTTCGCCCCGCAATTACGCCGTGTGGACGGGGGCGGGGCGGGAGCGGGGGAGTGAGTGGGGGCCCGCACTTCGCCGGCCCATAGACAATCACTGCTAGCGGCGCGTATACGCCGCTAGAAAGTGACATGTCAATTATGAGGTGACGTAATCCATAGTTCTCTATGAGAACTGTGAATGACCGTAATGAATGGGCCGTTTTCGGCCCGTAATTGGCGCACTCGCGCGTAATTACGGACCGAAATACGGCCCATTTTAAGCCGTGTGAACATGGCCTTACTGGTCCAAAACTCTCTTGTCTTCTATGTTGTGTTTGTACCTAGAGTCTGTGCCGTGCAGGGATTGCAGACCACCAAGAGGCTATGTTGCAGAGACAGAGTAGTGTCAGCCACAGAAGAAGTGAGCTAGTCAGGTGAACTTTAGTGAGATTTAGGCATAGCAAACACTGAGGGAGATTGCTGGAGGCTTAGAAGATTCTCCTGGAAGATTATGCCTGAAAAAGGCAGATGCACCATTTAGCCCTGCACCATATAAGCAGATGCCTATGACTGATTGGGTATGTGAGCCAGGATGTCTTGGGTGATAAAAGAGAAATACCCCCTGTGAAAAGCCTGAATCCAAGATCAAATGGGAAAGAACTTCCCTCCCTGGAGAAACCAGGATCTAACGAGTGCTGGGCACAGATGACAAGTGCTGGTAAGAACTACGTCTTGTCATTTTACTGGAACAGGTTTTGGGGTACACTCTAAACGGTAGTTTCTGATCATGGAGGAACTGAATGCAGAGGACTGTAAAATCTTAGGAAATGTTCACACGGCGTCTTTTAGATGCGTGTTTGGATCTGTGTTTCGGACCCAAAACGGACCGAAACATCTAACAATGTGCAGTGTATTTTACACTGCTCTCAATGTAAAACATGCATCAGCGTTCAGACATATGATCGCCGATGCGTGTTTTACATACGTCTTTGTGATGCATCTTTTGAATAAAATTTGGTGCCAATTCCCATAAAGCCACATATGGAAGTCATGCAAGGCCAACATGTAAAAATTAGTTTGGAGTCCTGATCATCAGCCTGCCCTGTCTATGCACCCTTAAAGGGGTTGTCTCACTACAAGGATTGCTTTTGATGTTGGAGGTTTTGCAAAAACAAGTCACTTTGCAATATATGTCCATTAACAGAGTTCTACCTATTCCTAGATATCCCCTTTTGTATGGGCTGCATCAGCTCCTCAGGTCACTATAGCTACAGACATGTCTGATCTCTCCTGATAGGCTGACAGTGCTGGTTGCTATAGCTACAGAGCTGGTCTCCTCAGCAGCTCATCACTGCAAGCCAGTAGAGGCCAGTAAAAGCCAGTAAACACGCCCCTGAATTCAAAAATGAAAACAACAAAATTGAGGTAGGAGGAATTGACATAGTGAGAGAACCCCTTTAACCACTGATTCTGCTGCCATAATAGTAAAACACTATCGATAACCCTTTCTGCTGATGTCGGTGGCACTCCCAAGAACCAGTGCCCAGGCATTTCTGAAATACACAGTCTAGTCACATTATGACCGGCAGCTAATATCTATAATAACCGCCATGTGCAGCACAGACAACAGCTAGATGCTCTTGAAGTGATTCAATAAGGTCCTTTTAGGTTGTCACAGGTATATGGAGCAAGGTTGACTGCATCTCACAGCTGCTGGAGGCTGCGTGTGGGAGGATCCATAGAGAGAACATGATGATCAAGGGGGTCTCACAGATACTCAATTCAAGACCAGGGATTAAGGGGATCAGACTAGCACTTGAAAGTTTTGATCATGATCTTCCAGCTGAAGACATGTGATATGTCCCAGCCACCCCAGGGATGATAATCAGCATGTATTAATTTACATGATCTGTAAGAATGGATTCATATCCAAAGCGGTTGAGAAAGCCTTCCACAGGGCTGAGTGGGCCTAGAGAATGCTACAACAAACTTCCTCAGATCACAATGCTGTCACCACCAGCTAGTGTTCTTCCAGCAGTGGTTGCAGGGTGTTTGTTCTCTGATGTTTCTCGACTGATACCTCAAAGTACATCCATTCAGTGAAGCAGAAAACATGATTAATCAAAGAAGGCAACCCTTTGCCAATCAGCGGACGTTTATTTCCAATACTGCTGTGAAAATTGATGCCTTTTCAGTCACTTTTATCAATGACAGCAATGAGGGATATGTATGCAGGCAGCCTATCGCACACCTTATATACACACCCAGCTATTTCGCTATATGTGATTTTCTTAGTGAGCTACATGCTGCTGATGCAGCACTGACCGTGGCAATCAAAGAGTTAAAGAGAACCTGTCACATAGATTATGCCCCCCTTGCTGAGGGCAGAACAAGCTAGTGTCAGACATGCTGTTTCCACGCTTGTTCCCTTATTCCCGTAAGATGCTGTAGTTTTCGTGTATTTAATGCTCAAATCTGCAGTTTTCAGCAAGAAGAGTCATTCGAAAAAGTCCTTCAAAGAGTCAGTTTTTTCAAACCAGGCCAATCGGAGGCTAGCCCCGCCCACCTCAACTGACAAACCTATTACTTTGAATAGGTAGAAACATGTGAATAACTGTCAGGGGGTGGGGCTAGCCTTTGGTGGGCGGGGCTAACGCCTACTCATGAACAAGATTTGAGGGATAAATGCTCTAAAACTGCTGTATCTTACAGAATAAGGGACACCGCGCTGGAAACAGCATGTCTGTCACTAGCTTGTGCTGCCCTCTGCAAGGGGGGCATAATCTATGTGACAGGTTCCCTTTATGTGCCTGGGAGCGGTGGTTTCTTCTGCTTCCTGGTGCTTGCAGTGACTGTGCTGGGAACAAAAGGGGGTGAATAAACCTGTTCTCAGCGACGCGGCGCCGG